>JASCZW010005389.1:0-295249 GCA_034211315.2 Aedes japonicus | reverse complement strand
TTTGTCTGCAGAAATGATTAATTTCACAAATTGCGGATAGAGTTGTTATTGAAGGGCATGACTTGGTCGAATAGCACGTCTGGAAAACCTCTTTTTAGCAACGTACAATGTTAACGCAGTTTAGCTGAAATTATTTTTTGAGCGTTAGTAGGCATGAGACTTCATTTGGTATTTTTCAGTACTTATGCTGGTTACTTTTCGAGAAGGGTCGCGAATCCCTGTTCAATAAAGATATTAGATAAAATTTTCATTACTGTGTTTTATTTTCCGGCTACATTACCTTATTAACTAATTAATTTCAGACAGTATTATAAATAACTTCTTGCACTATAAATCGCACTTGTTCACTTTCAGCACGATAAATTTCATTCATTTCAACGTCTATTAAATTTATAATCGAATTTTCCGTTTATCGATTCAAATCGTTTTCACGAATTGACGAATTGTATATATACGTCGGCACCGCCCAGGTTTGCCAAATATTCACTCCGCCCGTAGTTCCGGCAGCGCCGGGCCTGACTCCGCTTACGAATGTTCATTTGTGCCAATCTCTGGCGGTGGTCTGCTGATTGTTCTCTCGACGTACACTGTCTTCGTTAATAACATCGAGATCTGGCTCGAGTCATCTCGTCAGCGCTTGTTACCGGAAGGATCATCACACAGGTCACCGGGTTTCATCGTTCCACTGGTTTGAACCATTTTGGTACGATCTATTAGCCAGGCGGTTCAGATGACCTAAACAGGCGATAAGATGTTTGCCACTACAACTTCCTCTACGAAGCATTTCCGCCAAATGAGGAGATTGGTTAATGCCTTCGTCTCCGCCATGGCCTATGTGTTCTTAGCGCGATCTAAAAGAGACGTACGGATATGGCCCGGAGTTTCATTGACACTCAGCTCGAGTAGCAGGCTGGTTTCCGTGACCTGTCGTTAGGTTGATGTGGGCGGTCTGCGACTGCTGATACGTTTTCATGATCTGATTATGATGCCTCATCTCTCTCAAGTGCCATTGTTCGAAGGTACAGCAGCGTTACAGATTGCCTGAGCTGCTCTTTGTTGCGTTATATTCCCAACAGTTGGTTCCGTTGTCGGATAAAACGGGCTATAGCGACAACGAACCTTCATGGCCAATACGCAGACTGGGTTGACATTTGGGTGACTCCATCCGGACGATATATTATGCGATCCATCGTTTCGATCAGGCTGGCCCGAAATCGTTCATTCTCCAGCGTGAGCAAACGTCAGTAGGCGGTCAATCGAAACTGTATAAATGGCGCCATAACGAAGTTTGCGTGGCGCCAGTCTCTAACTGACAGACCCGGCACAGTTTCACTTCTATTTATTGAAATGTCTCGATCCAGTTTACGATCAGCCTGCGGTTTCATGCAGAAAGCGTATGTGTTCTCTGACATCTAACGATCTGGGAAGAAAGGTAGGGTATTGCTCCATCAATGGGTGCTACGGTTATTCATCCTAAGGACACATCATCGAGCATAGACATTCTGGGGTAGCGCACGATCTATCGATCTGCTTCGGTTCACTTCGATGCTCTTTGCCAAGACAGCGTTGGTATTACCAAAATCCGCGTACCTGCACTGCCTGCCGCCACCGCTCTGCAGCTCGCCAGTGTCAACGGACTTTCACCGGTCTAGTAACTGTGCCTGATAACATACTGCAGCACGGCCTGAAGAAACCTTCCACGTTAATTGCTGGCGGCAGCGGTCCGGCGACAAGAAAAATCAGCGGAAAGATCTTCTCCGCAGGCGAATACCTTCTCTGCTCTATCTGGCCGCTCCAGCCCCTGTGGATTATCGGTTCGGTACAACAGGTACTGACAGCCACTTCCATTTTGTTGTTTCATCTGCCAGTATTGACGGATGGGATCTGCCACTCGTCCACGGTAGCCGTCGACACATTCACTGAAGCCAACGAACTGATGATATCGTCGCGTTTCGACCCAGCCATGTTAGACGGTCGAAGAGTCGGACCAGAGATACAGCCACTTGAATTGTCATGCCTTCTGCATATATCCGTTCAAAGTGTCACGTTTGTACTAGATGCGTTTTTAGCGGCGCTACCTGTTTGCCAGTTGGTCATACACCGAGGTACATTAAATGACGCGGAGATACGCGTAAGCGCATGTTCGCCGAATCCAAAGAGGAGTTTAAGGAAGAAGTGACTCATATTACGAAAGTGTTGATCTGGACGATGAATTTCGCTTGATTGTTGTTCGCTCCATTTCAAATATCTTCCAATATTTCACGTTCGATTAGATCATCTCCAATCCAATCCAGCCTCCAGTCTCCGCTGCATGACATCTTCCATTTACCGAGTAGCGCGCCACTAACCTAGCGATCGAAGGACATGACTGTTCTATCACTTGACGCTCTGGCGGTGGTTTCGTTTTCTACGATTTGTTTTATCATATCGAAACTGAAGACGTCTCGACGGCGCTTCATTACACATGCCAGCTGTTTTCGATTTTCGCTTAAATTCATCGACTTTCCGGAGTTTTCTGCCTTCATCGAGCACTATGGGAATGGATGACGCCTTCGATTTCCATGCCAGCCAGAGAGCGCAATAGAGGATCTAACGTCTTCATTAGTCTTCACACATTCACGCTATCGAGGTGTAGTCGTCCACATAGTGATTATCGATTATAGCTTGCAGTCTGTGAAATTATGCAGTACCTGTTTTTGCAACTGGCGAGACGGCGAGCAGCTGCTCCGAACGGCCACATTCATCACAAAATTCTGTGGCGGTTAACCAACGATCTCTAAAACGAACCTTGTTTGTTTCCACTTTCCGGACAGGGAACTGCGAAACATCAACTTCCGCTGAAAGATGTACACGCTTCTGAAAATGGAATCGTAATACGATAAGTAATGCAGTCACATTCAGGGTCTGTTATGTCAGTTGAATGATAACGCCGATGAAGCCGCATCCCAAATCAGCCTGATTCCGGGTTTTCAGGTTGCTTCATCACTAGCGGTGGTACCACACGACCAGGTTCCGTATTCTTCAGTCATACACCGGCGAGCTGCAATTTTCCTCGAGATAGGCTCCGCACAGTTCCTCATTCTTCGTCAAGATAGAATTTTCGATATTGGGCTGCTCTAAAGGCAAGATTTGGGCGAATGGGTCATAGGATTGCTTGGTAGAGAAATTATCATATCGCCACAACAGTCCAGTCTCCATTTTCCATTTGTTTTCGAGTGGCTCTGAGGATTCTCGCTTCGCTTATTTTCCTTCGATTGAGGACTATTTGATGCTCGCCTTCTGATTGCCAAAACTACCGGAATAGGTCGTGAAGCTCCCGTTCATTTTTACTTTGCTCGACATGAACGTTTGCATATTTACGGATCTAGCGCTAAGGTACGTTCATATATAATTACTTGAAATGTAGCGAAGGTAATCAACTTCCAGCAATGCTTTCACACTTCTTGATATACTGATCAGCTAGCGTTATCTACTCAATGATCAGCCTAGAGTGATTTCAGCGTTGGTACCTCTTCAAATACGGATGATTTTCCATATTCTCAGAACACGGTTTGGCTGCAGTTTCAGCTGTTCATTCGCGCTCAATAGGAATGCCACGCTAGTTTTATGATCATGATATCAATTGCCGTGATTCGCTGACTTGCTCTTGTCTGGCACATATCGGTTCTCGGGCCCCATCTGAGTACTGCAATTTACTAACATAGTCACTGAGTCTCCATCGTCATGGCGCAAATCCTTATACGCTGCTCCATAGAGCGCTTCATAGTGAAGATATCGGCCGAAGACGCTATATGCGATGATAAGGGTGCGCAAGATACATTTGCCGATGCTGACGGTGAAGATGATCCACCAATTTCGAGCGCGTAAGGGATGAGCGCATACGGCAGTCTCTCATCCACGCTTGGACGACATATTACGATCGATTTATGAATTAGCAGACTGACATAACTTTGGCTCATTATTTTCATCGTCTGCCCATGTTCAGTTTGAAGCTCCAGATAAATCAGCAATATGGTAGTCTGTCCGGATGAGTAGACATGCAGTTTTACATCTATTCATTCTTTTGGAGCCGAGGAGCGTATGAGACCATTACTAATAAATTTTTATTACATCTGTTGCTCTTCAGGCGAAATTTCATTTTCCAAGAAAGGATTTATGGATAACCAGTTAACGTTTACATTAAAATGACTAAAACTGAAATCTCTTATTACGCCTCTGAAATGCTAAACACGATATCAATTGTAGTATTCCGAGAACAAAAACTACTAATATCAAAACTTCATCAAGGAGAATGTAGTCATCACAGGTCTCCATCATCTCGCTGAACTGAAGTACGCTGCTCCACCCAACATTAACATCATGAGACGGAACATGAATTTACAACGGGAGGGCTAATGAAATGAAAGCACATCTCAATAAATTAACCTGTACGAGATCTTTATAAGATTACGAGTCTGCAGATACTGTCGAACATCTATTTCTTGATTTGTAGTCAGATGAAACTTGAATAATTCCTAGAATCTAATTTGTTTTCCACGTGGGCCATATGTGACTTGTTCCTAGCACCCATTACAGTGACCCGTGGATCTAGAGGGTCATGGATTACATTTGGTGAGGAAACCCTGGCTATAGTATCAAATTCATGAAATTTCATCTTTGTGATTTGTATTATCTGATTTCATTTTCTGGACTAGTCATCTAGACCAGGTTTCGTAGGGCCTGAATGAACATTGGTTTAGAAGGAGACTCTGGCAATATGGGTCTCTCAAAGATCATTTTCAAATCAATAGATGTTTTCAGTTAGTGTCTCTGGTACTGACTATATCTGGAGTTGATTTACGGGAACCAGTTAAATTAAATTGACATTGCTGATAATGTCTCTGGAATTAGCATTTGAATCTAACGGTGCCAAAGAATAAGTCGGTCAATAATTTCCAGAGTTGCTAATTTAGCATGATAATTCGGCTTTAATTAAGTCGAAAGATTATTATTGGCATGTTTGGCATTACATAACGAATCACTTCAGTGAACACAAAACAAAAAATAGGACGAATGTCAACTTTCTTAGTCATTAACGAAACTAGAATTGTATCCTCAACTATGTCTCGTATAGACAATCAAGTGCCAGCAAAGAAACGTACCATTATCTCACCATCATGTAAATTGCGAGTTGCTATTATGCGCATAGGCCATCGAAAATTGCAATCATTTCAATAAAAGGCATTCAACGACATTTTATTTAAGCTAACAAAAACAACGCTAAACACTACGAACAGACTTAAATCAACAACATGGATGTTGCCAGGCCTACGATGCAAGCCAGATGGTATATTTCGAATGCGTGGCGCATCCATTCTCTGTTTTAAATGATCACTGTGTCATACAGCAAAATCAGCAGAGCACTGCACTACACAGCTCATACATTCGGCCAGATAACTATACATACTGTTCCATACAGGATCAGAGAAAAGAGCCTCAAAATTATATATTCCACGCCATGCATACATACATAAGTGTCACACGATTTATGTTTGATTCAATTTATCTGTACCACAAATGTTCTTTTCTATTCTTCGGGATCTCTTTTGGTGATCCGTAGATGATGAATTTGTTTGTTTTAAAAGAATAATATTGTCAGAGTCATAATAAATATATTCTCTGACAGTTCAGACAGTTTCTGCATCTAATGGAGCCAATTGTTTATATGTGATTGGTTTCTAATTATAATCGTGTTTTGTAATATGTTGACTGATTATCAGAGAAGGAGAGCCAGCGAGCAGTTACTAACTGTACTTTTTCTAGGTTCTGAGCTATGGAGATACGTTGAGAAGTGTGCAGTGGATTATTTCTAAAGTTAATAATATTAAAGTTTTAAATCTAATAAAATGGGCGGTTGGAATATCTACAAACCAAAATAGATAATAAACATGTTTGGCCGTAGTAAAGTAGTATCTGCGGTTCAATCTTCGGTGATAATATGCGATGACGGAGTAGTGATGGGAAAGTACATTTCATGCTCAGACTTACAGGCTTTCAGAGCTACTGGAAAATTCGAATGTTGTCGTCTTCACCGTCGTCGCCCCCAGCAATTACAGCGTATTTGACTGTAAAATGACTTTGTCAACGGAAATTGAAGATAGGTTTCCTGGCGGGCAGCGGTGAGGGTGTCGTGGAAATTGCGTATAGCGCCCCAGGTAACGCCACGACGGATGAGTTTAACGAAGGAGCCAGGATCTTATTTCCGATGAAATGAAATGTAACGCGGCAAATGCCTGCCATCATTCTCCGGCGGAAATCATGACACAGCTGCCCTGCCAGTCAGCGTCTGCTGCTGCTGCCTCAGCCTCATCACCGGGTCTCCCGGACAGGCCTGCGAGCATTGCCGCGACGAAAGCAAAAAGACAAGCAAATTACATCATAAAGAAAATTATCTGCGAGATTATACGATGCATGATACTTTGAACATCAATTGCCTTTGTTCGTCGAGGAGCGCTGCGATCCAAAGAAGATAAATGCTGAGCGAATCATTTCGGCGAGATTTATATCTGGTGCTGCTGAAAATGTATCAGCGAGAGCTTGCTGAACATGTTTGCTGTGTTGTAAGTGATATCTCTGAAGAACAGTTTCTCCATTGATGTACAGTTATAATTTGAACAGCTCATTTGCGTAAGTGTCATAGAGTTGAACACGTGGTTACGAGGCAGGGGAACAGCTAGTCAAATAAGAGGATTCCTTTGTTACGCGTCGCGTCTACTTTGGCTCTCTCCTGATATGGTGGTAGTACTCTGATGAAACAGTTTGTTTGATACTTCCAGAAATTAGAAATATAGCCACAGTAAAGATATTGAGCGTACGTCATTTATCGGGCTTCGAGGCAACGGGCCGGGGATTACTTAGTATTTACTTGTTATTATCTGATTGAGATAACATGTTATTTATTTTCGCTGTCATATCGTTATTACACATACTGATGTGTGTTACTTGTAATTGTGTCTGAACAAAGTGAATCTATTTTTGTGTTCAAATTTTCTTCATTATATAGTACAATGGATCATAAGAATGGTTGTCTTTCATTTTCAGTAGGGTACACGTAATATGCTAAAATAAAAAAATTTACTGTTTTTTGATGTCAAGAGTCAAATGACGAAAAGATTACAACACAAATTCTCAACCAAAGATTGACATTCTTTGTTGAAGGTTGCTGAAAATTTTCACACGTTCAATCAAGTTTTCAAATGTGTACAGTGCGCTCATTCTATATACGGTTGCGAAAATATCGGTAAAACCTTTGGCAGAATATTAAAGATTTGAAAAGGTTCTTAGTGAAATATGTTATGACACTATAACTCATAAATTCCAAAGAGCCGCCATGAAAACAAGCATATGACAACGCCACAGCTGTAAATCATCAAAATTGTTGTATTGGTTTTAAATTTTCTGATTTGTTTTAATTGAATACAGCTACCCACAGTTTATATATCACATATAACTAATGGCATCTTACATTAATACAGTGATTGGAAAGAAATCACTTCTTTTTGGAAAAAAAGTGATTTCTTCCAATCGCCATATTGAAGTATAAGATGCCATTGAAATGTAGAACCAAATTTTATATGTGATGCAAATAAACTGTAGATCGAAGACCAATTTCGGCATTCAGTTAGAAAACAAATCAGAAGAACAAAAACCAACCGGAAATCACAGTGAGGTTTGACAGCTGTGGCCATTTGGTGGCCATCTGCTGGTTTTCATGGCAGCCAACAGGTTTTATGAAAGTTCTCAAGTGGTCATAACATATTTCACTAGAACATTTTCAAAATCTTTATGGTCTTATAAAGGTTTTATACATTTGTTTTCACAACCGTCTATAGAGTGGGCACTTTGTACACATTTTGGCTTTGTTCCAGCTTCAAAAGACGTGTAGAAAATTTTCAACAACACTCAACAAAGAAATGTCAAATCTTGGTTGAAATTTAATGTTGTAATATGTTTTATCATTTGGCTCTAGACTTCAAAAAAAGCAATAGGTTTTTTTATTTGCTTTATGATACGACACAACAATATTTCGACCCTTACAGAAAATGAAAGACAGCCGTACAAACAATAGATCCGGTGGCACTATATAGCTGAAAAGAAAAGAATTTGGACACAAAAATAGATTCACTTTTTGCGATTTCGGACCACAGTTACCCAAGTAGCACACATCGGTCATGATTAGTTGTAGTAACTTGATTATGACTTAGCAAGTCATATTTATGTTATCTCAATCGAATGGCAATAAGTGCGCTACTAGGGTAATTACTACGTTCCGGCCGTTGCCACTCGAGCCCATTTGGCTTGATGTCCGTAAAGTGCACGTAGCTTGACGGCCGCAAAAACCAGCCATCTTTACTATTATTTGTAATTTCTGAAAATCTTCACAGAATCAAATATAAACTGTTTTCATCAGAGTACTTGCCACCATATCAGGAGAGAGCCAAAGTAGACGCGACGCGACCATTTCTAAGGAATCCTCTTATTTATTCTTGTTCCCTGCCTCGCATCACACCACGTGTTCCGTCTACTCTGGTTATGCCCTTACGCAAATGAACTGTTCAAATTATAACTTGTACATCCAATGGAGAAGCGCTTGTTTGGCTCAAGACCAAAATGTCTACTTACAACACAGCAAACATGTTCAGCAAAGAAAAACATTTCTCGACGCTGAGTACATTTTCCAGCAACACCAGATATAAATCTCACCGAAGTATTCCTTCAATAAATCCTTCCCATTTATCTCTTTGGATCGCAGCATCTCCTCGACAGACAAAAACAATTGATGTTCAAAAGTATCGCCATCGTGACATAATCTCACAGATGAAATTTTCTTGCGAATGTAATTTAGATTTACAAAAGCGTCTTTTTGCTCGTCGCAGCGAGTGCGTCTGGAAACCTAATCAGGAGATTGTTGTGCTTATCAATTTTCTCTCGTGGCACATGTGAACGCTGACTGGCAAGGGCAACTGTGTCATGATTTCCACCGGAGAATGATGGCAAACATTTGCCACGTTATTTCATTTCATCAAATAAGATCTAACTCCTTCGTCGCTTCGAGTCGTGGCGTTACACAAATTTGCTTAAAATACGCAATTTCCCTCTCCAGCCTTACCCTCCACCACTGCCACCAGGAAGGCCTATCTTTAATTTCCGTTGACAAAAGTCATTTGCAGTCAAATACATATGAACTGCTGGGGGCGACGACGGTGAAGACGACAACATTCGGATTTTCCAGTAGCTCTAGAAAGCTACATAAGTCTGAAGCACTTTCGAAATGTACTTTCCCATCACCTCTCCGTCGTCACCCTATTATCCTCCTTTTCTCAGATTGAACCACGTTGAACCTACTTACTTACTACAGTAGGCGTGATTTTATTATCTATTTTTGGTTTATTTAGGCGATGTTCAACCGGTGTTTTGTGCCGATTTTATTAGATTTAAAAACTTTGTATATTATTAACTTTAGAAATAATCCCACTACACATATGCTCAACGGTATCTTCCATAGCTCAGAACCTTAGAAAAAGTACAGTTAGTAGCTGCTCGCTAGCTCTCCGCTCTCATTCAATCAGTCAAGCATATTACCAAAAAAACACGATTATAGTGCAGCTCAATCACATGCAAACAATTGGCTGCATTGGATGCAGAGCAGCTGAGACGTAGAATATGTTGTGTATTCTGACTGCAATGTTATTCTTTTTAAAACTAAACAAATTCGCGCTCCGGAGCTACGGACACCAAAAAGAGATCCGAGAGAATAGAAAAAAAAGAACATTTATTGGTACAGATAAAGAACCAAGATCAAAGCGTAAATGGGATGTGACTTATGTATGTATACATAACGTGGAATATATAATTTTGAGCTCTGCTGCTGCCACCGGTCCTGGTATGGAACAGTATGCTATAGTTTATCTACAACCGGATAGCATAGCTGGTAGTGTACAGTGCTCTACTGATTTTGCTGCCCCCATATTTTTTTTAATGATCTGACAAAAACAGAAAATAAAAGGATGCATACACGCATTCAAGTATACCATCACAACACATCGTAAGTGACCCCAACAGCATCCATGTTGTTGATTTAAGTCTGTTCGTATAATGTTTGCGTTGTTTTTGTTAGCTTAAATAAAATGTCGTTGAGGTGCAACTATTAAAATGATTACAATTTTCGATATTTTATGCACATAAATAGTTAACTCACAGATTTGCATGATGGTTGAATGTGGTTTTACGTTTCTTTTGCTGGCTTTTTGATTGTCTATACAGTTTATATAGTTGAGGATACAATTCTAGTTTCGTTGGCGATAAGAAGTTGACATTCGTCGAGTACCTTTATTTTTGTTTTGTGTTTTCACTAAGTGTTCGTTGTGTAATGCCAAACATGCCAATAAATAATCTTTCGACTTAATTGTTTACAAAAAGCCGAAATTATCATGCCAAATTGTAACTCTGGAAATTATTGACCGACTTTGATTCTTTTGGCACCGTTAGATTCAAATGCTAATTCGATTCAGGGACATTATCAGCAATGATCATTTGAATTTAACTGGTTCCCGTAAATCCAGCTTTCCGGGGCTATGGTCCGGTACGGAGACACTATTTGAAAACATCTATTGATTTGAAAATGATCTTTGAAACCCATATTGCCAGGGTTTCCTTCTAAATATGTTCATTCGAGGCCCTACGGAAACCTGGTCCCGAATGACTGGTCCAAGAAAAAATAATCAGATAGCCACAAAACGTTGAAAAATATCCTAAAGATGAAATTTCATGAATTTTGATACCCAAATAGCCAGGGTTTCTTTCTAAATATGTCCATGACCACTCTAGGTCCCACGGGAACCTGTTACAGTAAGACCGTTGCAGGAACAAGTCCGCATATGGCCCACATTGGAATAGAAATAGATTCTAGGAATTATTCCAAAGATTCTGACATCTATTCCTGGAAATTCAATAGATGTTCCGATATTGTATCTACAATTTCGTAATACTATAAAATCTCGCTAGGTTAATTTATTGAAATGTTAAGCACCATTTCGTGCCCTCCGTTGTAGAATTCATGTTCCGTCTCTCATATGAGTGTTAATGTTGGGTGGAACAGCGTACTTCCAGTTCGAGCAGGTGATGGAACTACCGGTGATGATACATTCTCTTGAGTGGAAGTTTTGAGTATTAGTGAGTTTTTGTTCTCGGATTCTCTGAGTGACTATCGTGTTTATGATTTCAGGAAAGTAATAGGGTCTTCCGGTTTAGTCGTTTTAGTGTAACGTTGGCTGGTTCAATCCATAAATCCTTTCTTGGAAAATAGAAGGACTCGCCCTGAGGAGAGTCTTAACCGGGCAATAAGAAATTTGGTGTGTGGTCTCCTTTTATGGAGTGTCGCTTAAACCACACGATTTACAAAAAATTGAACCAGATGTAAAACTGCATATTATGGCGACTTTCATCCGGACAGACCACCGTATTGCTGATTGTCTAGACTTCAAGAAACTGAACATGGACGAACGGTGGAAAATAATGAGGCAAAAAGGATTATGTCGAATCTGCCTAATTCCTCATCGATCGTGGCCGTGTCGTTCCAAGCATGAATGTGGAATTGGGGACTGCCGTATGCGCCATCATCCCTTGTTGCACTCGAGAAAAATTGAGACGAGATCATCTTCACCGTCAACATCAACAAATAATAATCTTGCGCACCAGCATCATCACTATATGACGTCTTCGGCTTTACTTCGGTATCTTCCTGTAACGCTCTATGGGAACGGGAAAAGTATAGAAGTTTACGCTTTCCTTGACGATGGAGCTTCAGTGACTATGTTGGAAGCTGAAGTTGCGAGCCTGCTCGGAGTAGAAGGACCCAGGGAGCCATTGTGTCTCTGTTGGACGGGAGAAGTGACAAGGATCGAAAACGAATCACGGCGAATTGATGTCATGATCGCCGAAAGGAGCGGGAAGAAACAGTTCCCATTGAAGGCGCGAACGGTGGGACAACTGAAACTGCCTAGCCAAACCGTGGACTGCGAGGAACTATCGGAAAATCATCCGTATTTGAAGAAGATACCAATAACCAGTTACGCTCAAGTCACTCCTAGGCTGATCATTGGAGTAGATAACGCTAGACTGATCAGTGCACTCAAGAGTCGAGAAAGCGGTACTGGAGAGTTGATTGCAGCTAAAACACGACTAGGGTGGTGCATATATGGACGGTACGAGACTAGCTGTAGATCCGTAGAGTATGCAAACGTTCATGTCGAGCAAAGTAAAAATGAACAGGAGCTTCACGACCTATTCCGACAGTTTTTGGCGATCAAAGAGGCGAGCATCAAGTATAGTCCTCAATCGGAGGAAGATAAGCGAGCGCTGAGGATCCTCCAAGAGACCACTCGAAGAGTAAATGGAAGAATGGAGACTGGGCTGTTGTGGCGATATGATGAGCCCTATCTACCAAACAGCTATCCTATGGCCATTCGCAGAATGCACGCTTTAGAGCGGAGGTTGTCGAAGGATTCCTATCTTGACGAAAAGGTGAGGGAACTGATTGCGGAATATCTCGAGAAAGGGTACGCTCACCGAATAACAGCGGAGGAGCTAGAGAATACGGAACCTGGTCGTGTGTGGTACCTACCACTTGGGGTAGTGAGCAACCCACGAAAACCCGGAAAGATCAGGCTGATTTGGGATGCAGCTGCTCGATTCGGCGGCGTATCATTCAACGACATAATGCTGACTGGACCGGATATGTTGACTGCATTACCTATCGTATTATTACGATTCCGACAGAAGCGTGTATCTTTCAGCGGAGACATCAGAGAAATGTTTCACCAGTTCCTGATCCGGAAAAGGGACAAACAAGCGCAAAGGTTCGTTTTTAGAGATCGACCGGGACAGCCACCACAAATTTTTGTGATGGATGTGGCTACGTTCGGAGCAGCTTGCTCGCCGTGTATCGCGCAGTTTTTAAAAAACAAGAATGCAGAGGAATACGCGGAACAATTTCCTGAGGCTGCAAGAGCTATAATCGATAATCACTATGTGGACGACTACCTCGATAGCGTGGATACAGTGGAAGAAGCAGTGAGGCTAATAGAAGACGTTAGATATGTGCACTCTCTGGCTGGCATGGAAATCCGAAACTTCGTGTCGAGTTCCACCGAGGTGCTCGACCGCATTGGAGAGAGCAGAAAACTCCAGGAAAAGTCGATGAATTTAGAAGCGAAAATCGAAAGAGTGCTTGGCATGGTGTGGAAACCGTCGGAGGACGTCTTCAGTTTCGATAATAGCCTGAAGGAGGAAGTAAAACAAATCGTAGAAAACCAGAAACCACCCACCAAACGTCAAGTGTTAAGAACGGTCATGTCATTATTCGATCCTTTAGGTTTAGTGGCGCACTTCTCAGTGCATGGAAAGATAATCATGCAGCGAATTTGGAGAACTGGATTGGATTGGGATGATCTAATCGGTTGTGAAATATTGGAAGACTGGTACAAGTGGAGCGGACAACTATCAAAAATCAACGAAGTTCGCGTCCCAAGATGCTACTTTTCATGTACTGAAGTCACTAACAAAGACTCGCAAATACACGTCTTTGTAGATTCGAGCGAGAACGCGTACGCTTGCGTTGCGTATCTCCGCAGTCGTTGCAATGATGTACCTCGGTGTACACTGATAGCAGCAAAAACCAAGGTAGCGCCGCTAAAGCCCCTTTCAATTCCGCGGCTGGAGTTACAAGCGGCCCTTATCGGCTCCAGACTTTTGGACAGTATATGCAAGGCGTTGACAATTCCAGTGGCTGCTAGGTATCTCTGGTCCGACTCTTCGACCGTCCTAGCATGGCTGAGATCCGAAACGCGACGATATCATCAGTTCGTTGGCTTCCGAGTGGGAGAGATATTGTCGACAACTACCGTGGACGAGTGGCGAAAGGTCCCATCCAAGGTCAATATAGCAGACCAAGCAACAAAATGGGGAGACGGCCCTAGCTTCAATCCCGATGCCTGTTGGTACGCCGGGCCGATGTTTCTTAGGGAATCAGATGAAACCTGGCAGATAGAAACAAGAAAGGTATTCACTACGGAAGAAGATCTCCGCGCAGTTTTTCTTCATCACCGGACCGTACCGCAGCCGGTAATTAACGTGGAAAGGTTCTCCAGATGGTCAAGGCTTCACCGTGCTGCAGGATATGTTATCAGAGCAGTTGCAAGATTTCAGGGACATAAGACGAAGGGTCCGTTGACGCAAAAAGAGCTGCAGAAGGCTGAAGCCTTGATTTGGCGGCAGGCGCAGATGCAGGAGTACGCGGACGAGTATGCAACGCTTGTCTTCAACAAAGAACATCCCGAAGTCGAACCGAAGCAGATCGATAGATCGTGCGCACTATACAGAATGTCCCCAATGCTCGATGATGAAGGTGTCCTTAGGATGAATAGCCGTATAACAGCAGCACCCATGTTGACGATGCGTGCGAAGTACCCTACCTTTCTTCCCAAAGATCATTGGGTAACCAAGTTGCTCGTGGAAAGTTACCACATACGCTTTCTGCATGGAAACCACGAAACAGTCGTAAACGAGATCAGACAGCGGTTCTGGATTCCACAACTACGCGTGCTGGTCACGAAAATCTCCAAGCAATGCCAGGTCTGTCGAATTAGGAAGACAGCACCACAAACTTCGATTATGGCACCATTGCCTGAGTTTCGGTTGACCGCCTACATACGGCCGTTTACTCACACTGGAGTAGATTATTTCGGGCCAGCCTGGTCAAGCGATGGATCGCACTGTTCACGTGCCTGTCAGTCCGAGCAGTGCACCTGGAAGTCGTACACAGCCTGTCAACCCAGTCGTGCGTAATGGCCATAAGAAGGTTCGTTGCGCGCAGAGGCTCGCCTGAAACGTTTTGCTCCGACAACGGAACCAACTTTGTTGGGGCAAATAACCTGCTAAAGAGCAGCTCCGAGCAGTCTATGAGCACTGCGCAGTAACTTTTACGAATTCGAACACGAGATGGCTGTTTAATCCACCACTGGCGCCCCACATGGGAGGATCATGAGAGCGCATGGTCAGATCGGTGAAAGCGGCAATGGTAGCGATCGCAGACCACCCACATCAACCTAACGACGAGGTCCTGGAAACCGTACTACTCGAAGCTGAGTCAGTAGTAAACTCGAGGCCGCTTACGTACATCTCTTTAGATCACGCTGAACAAGAGGCACTTACACCAAACCACTTTCTTCTCTACGGAACGAAAGGCATTAACCAACCTCCTCGGGATTTGGCGGAAAATGCTTCAACTCTGAGGGACAGCTGGAAATTGGCTCAGCATCTTATCGCCACATTTTGGAGTCGCTGGATTCGCGAATACCTACCAACTCTAACTCGTCGTACAAAATGGTTCAAACCAGTGGAACCATTGAAACCCGGTGACCTGGTGGTGGTGGTCGACGACGGTAAGCGTAACGGATGGCTTCGAGGACGGATCATCGATGTTGTGAAAGCGAAGGACGGGCAAGTTCGGTGGGCCGAGGTGTACACGTCGAGAGGAACAATCAGCAGACCCGCCACCAAGTTGGCACTGCTGGACATTCGAGATAAGCCGGAAGGTCCGGAAGCGGAAGTTCTTGGCGTACCGGAACTACACGGGCGGGTGGATGTTGGCAAACCCACTGGGCAGTTGCCGACGGCTGCCAAGTGAGTCCCAGTGACGCCCTTTTAATTCACGGTTGACAGTTCGTAGAGAAACGTCAGTTTTGAAAGATCGATAAACGGGAAGAAGATTCGATTGATAGAACAATAGACAGTATTGAAATGAATGAGAGTTTGTAGAACAACAGAAGATAAAGTAGTTTGATATAGTGCGGATTTATGAGTGCAAAAAAGTTACATTTATATTACTGTCTGAAGTGAATTAGTTGAGAAATAAGGTAGTAATTTAGCCGAGTAAAACACAATGTGAAATTTTTATCTAATATCTTTATTGAACAGAGTTCGCGACCGGGAGAATTCTCGAAGAATTATTATAACGTAAAAAGTTTGCGAAGAATACCAAATGTAAGTCTCATACCTACTTACTTACTCAAAATGAATTTAAAACCAACAATAAATTTCAGCTTAAAGCTGCGTTACAACATTGTACGTTGCTAAAAAGAGGTTTTCCGAACATTGCTATTCGACCAAACTTCGCCCTTCAACAAACGGAATACGAGCTTCATCACAGACATTGAAAATTAATCATTTCTACGAAGACAAAACATTAGAATTTCTATTCGACAAAAAATTTCATATTTTGGCTTACGTCAAATTAATCATATAAACAATCAGCCAAATGCATACTATGACCTTCTAATCATGAACTGCACTGAAGACTTTTGTGTGTATGCATCGTTGTAACCTTTATGGAAAAATGAAATTTTACACGGCAATTGAATATTCAATCATAAAGCAAATAACGAAGAAGCAAAACCTAAACTATGCACAATAAATTGTCATAACATAATAAGTATTGAAGGAAATGTCGACACTGAAGTAGGCAAATTTCATTCAGTTCTTTAGTAACTTATTTCAGAAATTGTACCAAGAAAAAGAAGAAGGCGAACACAAAACAATAAATTACCAGTGTAGTTCAGTTCACAATTGAAAAAATTAAAGAACAAAAAGCAAAAAGCACACAAATTATATAAAAAGGCAAACACTAGCACAAATTTGCAAAATTATCATTACATATGCAACCAACTTAACACAACCATTAACTCTGCACATGAAGAATGTAATCGAAAAGTCGAAACTGAAATCAAATCATATGCCAAGAATGCATTTTGACGGAAATACAAGTGAAAATCCTTCTGATATATGTAAGCTTTTTGCAAATTTCTTCCATGAAGTATACATCGCATTCTCCGAAGAAGACCGCGGTCGTGAATTTTTTGCATTCATTCCTGAATTTTCCAATCAATCAATTATCTACTAACGATATTTTCAAAGCACTAAAAAACTTGGATGCTTCTAAGAACCAGGACCAGACGGTATTGCACCCATTTTTTGAAGAATCTTTCAGACAAACTCACTCTTCGTTTAGAACTTCTTTTTAATGAGTCTCTGAAAAGCGGAAGATTTCTTAAAATTTGGAAATCCTCTTATTTGGTTCCTATTTTCAAATCAGGTGCAGAATTTGACATCCGCAACTATCGTGGAATTGCCATTATCTCTTGCATTCCAAAACTTTTTGAATCTCTCGTAAATGAAAATATTTTTCAGCAAGTATAAAATCAAATTACAATCCAAAAACTTTCCCAAAATTTGCTGAACTATCTCTAATCTTCTTGAATTTGTAACTATTATTCTTAATGCAATGGACAATGGCAAGCACGTAGAAGCTCTTAGCACTAGCTTCAGTAATGCATTTGACCGAATCGACGTACGATTATTACTATTCAAATTGCAAAAAAATTGGAATGGAACCTATACTGTTGAATTGGCTGCAGTCATACTTAATTCATCGCCACCAAAAGTTCCTCTCCAAAATAAACTTTCAGGTCCCATCGCAGGCACCTCCGAGGTGTCTCAAGGTTCATATTTAAACCCACTGCTATTAATTTTGTAAGTTAACGTCATTTCCTGTATGTATGTTTGTATGTATGTATGTATGTAAGGTAGCCACCATCCCTTCTAAGACCTTGTCATGTATGCAGCTCCACTTAATAGCAAGATCAAATGGAGTTACCGGTTTGCTTTCACAGTAACGCTGTATGAAGGGCCAAAAACGGTGGGGCGGACCCGTCAGCAGAGACACTTACGCGAAACCCACGGGAACATAAGATTCTCCTTCCAACGATACGATCCAACAAATCGAATAACCCCATTCGCAATACTTATTAAGCTTTCTACGGGATGGCTTGTTAAGAAAGGCGCGTCACTCTCGCTGAAACTGTTGGAGTAGAACTCACAGCATCACAATCGAATCGGTAGGATAAAAAAATGATACTGTTTGTTCCCTCCTGAACGCCGGTTGTCATACCACTCCATTGTCCAATTCCAGCCCTCCCTTCCCAAGTTACAATTTTGGTTTTATAAGGGTTCTGAAGAGCATGAATTAGACTTCAAGAATGCTATAAAACCATGATAAAACCAGCAATGTTCCTTGGGTTCCCAATATATATTCAATGTCATATAGTAATTTATAATATATAGTGAATGAATATTATAATGATAAAAAATATAGTTAATGAATATAGGAATAATAATAACAATTCCATTTGTGAACCTGAAAATGAACCTGAAAATGATGTAGCAACGAGATTTTTTTTTATAAATATATTTTACAAAACTTGGGATATCCATGGATGATCTGAAATTGTATAACCGCATACACGTTTATGGTGTAACTTGTAAACCGGGTATAAAACTTCATTTCTCCTTGCAATATGTTTTTAATGGACTTGTTTAAGGATGAAATTCAAACTTCAATTGAAAATTTGCAATATAAAATAATTTGTTGATTCAAGTTCATGAAATTAAGTGGTTATTTTTTATAGCCGTACTTATGCTTTTTAATGGATGCATGTGAAAATATCCAATTTTCTGAATACTTTCTGCATTTTAATCATCAGTTGGTCCTCCAGTACGCTCTATGACTTGAACATTCTTTTGGGCATACTTCCAACAAGTTCTTTAAAATTTTAATTCAATTCTCCCAGGCTTCCGAAACTGCCACTTTAAGCTCAGCAATATTGTTGAATTGCTTTTTGTTGGCGAAGATCCGTCGAACAATGACTCCCCAGATGTTTTCCACAGGATTTAGATCCGGAATATGGGCTGGCTTAAAACAGGATTTTGTAGCCGAACTGGTGTGAATGCTGGCGTTATCTTGTTGAAACACGATTTTGTTGCGACGATACTTTGCATTAAACGAAACTAAGAAGCTGTTAAGAAGCTCAATATAGTCCGTCGAGTTCATCGTACAAGATGTGAATGCTAAATTAAGCTGTAGCACAAAATCCAACCAAACCATTCCTCCTCCGCAATTACGTCAGGTTGCTTCCGTAGATCACGCCAATAGCCAGTAAATCCATAGGGACCATCTACATTGAATTTCTTTTCATAGGAAAAGATCACCTAGAGTTGGAAAACGAACATTATTCGGACAAAAACGAACAAGGCACCAAATTTGACCTCTGTGCATAAACAGAAACGAATAGAATTCGCCCGACTCAACATGGCACACCAGTGGGACACGGTAAAATCTCTTCAAATTTCATGGTTTTTAAACTGATGAGCCCAACTATATTTTGTACAATTTGATATTATTTAACAAGCATTTTTAAGCAATTTTAGCAGGATTTACTATATCCCGTCCGGTTGCCGTATAAAATTCCAGATATAAATGTCCAGGAAGCTGTTTACAGTCTGCCTTGACGTAAATTTCATCGTCCTGTACCACGCAATCAAACTTCGTCAGCATCGTCGTGTACAACATTCGCGATCGTGCTTAGGCTGACGTGTTTTGTTTATCGTCGCGAGGAGTCACCACTTTCTTGTTAGTCGCTAGTCCAGCTTGTTTTTAAGCTCTATCCACGGTTGAAGTGTCCCAGCTTTGCGACATCTCGGACGGGGAGATTGGGATTCCGCTCGAAACACCGGGCAACTCTTTTTGTCGTTGCTGTGGCCCCCGGCTTTCAATCTCCCCCGATCCAGCTTTCCTGGTTGTCGACAAACGTTCACCGAACGCTTTTAATATTTTCGTAACAGTTGATTTAGCCACATTCAACAATTTCGCCAACTTGGCGTGAGAATAGTTTGGATTTTCGCCATGCACGTGCAAAATTTTGATGCGTTGTTTCTCTTCGTTCGACGACATTTTGATAACTGAAGTGCTTATCTCAAAATCAAAATAGAGGCTACCTGCACACTTCAAAATGAGGGCTGCGCAAAATTTTTTAATGTATGATGAAAGGAAATGCGTTAAGTTAAGTCGACCAAATTTTGATCGAAAGACTCTTTAGTTAGTTGTTTACTAACCATGACTGGCTACGACCACATGTCTGTCTGAAAGACCAGGTAAAAACAAAAGTAATCTCTTTGAAAAAGCCTCAAATAAAATGGCCAGATTTCTGAATTGGTTCAATAGTGGCAGAGTAAATTTTCCCTAGAGCACTAGTACTCCACTAGAGTAAATTCGTTAAATTTATTATCACTAAGCCAGGGGGCCTAACTCTGCATCAAGGCTAGCAAAATCAGCCGGGCACTGTATTGCATAAAGAAGGCAACACGAACCAAGCGAGACGCTATAATCGTATAAGTATGAAATGGATTATTGCACTTGTTTCAAACTGTTCCACTGTTTCCTAGTTGGAGTTGAAAAAACTGCTTCGTTGGCAATGTAGTATAATAGAGCAGGGCAGAATCAGGCTCAAGACGGTTCAAAATAAATCACCCATCGTGACATTATCATACAATCTAGATACATAGGGTAGACACGTTACTCCCTTGTCGCACAGCCAAGGTCAAAACATTTTTCTCAGACTTAATAAATTTTGAAAATCCACCCCTGAAAACGGCCGGCTGCGTGATCAGCATCATCCGGAAAAAGAGTACATGCTTTCCCTCACATTTAAACCATCTGGTAGACACCCGTCCTGTGCGGTAAAATATGAGTGATGATTTGTTTAACATTCCATACACCATGAGATAGAGCTTATATTGCCATGCCAACTAACGACTTGGATTACGTCAGCAGAGTAAACAGGCAATTTCCCTTCATAGCAAAGCTCAGCGATTATTTTTTTTCCTTTTCGCTCGTCGGCTATAAGTGCTTCTTGGCTGCTATCCTGCTGTTTCTGATGATGACTGATCTGATTGTGTATGGTGGGATCCGAAAGCAAGACTTTTTCGCCCAATAGAAACGCTTCGCTTCATCCATTATTGTTAGCCCAGCAGCTCATCGCAAATACCCACAGAGCAACAAGACATTCTTTCCACGACAGGAAGCGGAAGTCAAACGGAACAATTCGAAGCATAAAATCGGTACCGAAAACTGAGGGACCCGATAAGCTTCGGGTGTTTGGGTCCGGGCCTGATACGCGTCCGATTATGCCGTCGTAATGAATGAGTCAGTTCCGGTCAGTATCCCTTCTGGTTGGTTCTTTTGGCGAGCGGCTTCTGAACAGTAGCATCTTTTCTTCGGGGCTTAGACATGATTTTGTAAATCATAGCCAATGAATAGCTTAGTTTATTGCTGAGTTGATGATGGAACATCTTGCACGCTTGGGTTCTCCCATGTGACCGGATGAGATTTATGACCATTGTTTGAACATATGGCTTCCCCCTTCTGCGGGCGAGATAATGATGATTATCCTGTCCGAAGCTCCTGAATTGGTGGAAGTGCTGATACAGCAGAGTTGGAAAAAGAAATTCATATGAAAGATGCATCTATGATATTAACTTGACTTCAAGCATATATTCATTATTAAAATGTTCCATAAAAAAAACAATTCATGTTTAATAGTGTCAAGGTGTTCAAGGTGCATTTCAACTTACTTGTGGAAAATTAATGGAGCAAACGACCAGTCCAATGCAAATAGGTAGCCGTAACTTTAATCCACGTTAAATTCTTGCTCGTTTCCAAACTTGCTTGTGGTATTTATATTCAGTATTTGATAGGAAAGGTATTTAATTTATAGTTGATTGGGACTATTTGAAGGATTCAATTAGGACTTATGACTATTGCGTAAAAGATATGAAAGTTTACTATCATTTCGGTGCTATATCATTCTTTTATTCCTAACCCATCAATAATGATTCAGAAAAAAAATCCATTAAATCCCATTTCCCATCTATGATCATACGTTAGCATATATTCCGATTAATATCCTTATTCACTTATCTCAATTGCCTGCCATTCTTCATCTTGCTCCGCACTTATATCAACAAACCCCATCAAGGGGGCGAGACACCCCTAGCGTAAGCTCTAATTTTTCGATAAATATTTATAAACATTTCACGGTCGACGAAAACGATAATATCCGCAGTTTAGCGCTGCATTCACTAAAGGGATGGAAGAGCTGCGTTACCATACGAACGACCGGCAATTCCTCTCTACCGTTGTGTATCGCCCGGGATCCGTGTGCTCACATCCTACCCAAACCGAACAAAAGAAAACTTTTTTCAATGAGAGCCTTCGGGTGGGAATGGGGTGTTTATGAATATTTACAGACACCTTTTTCATTCTTTTGATGCTGCCATTGCCGTTCGCCATGCAGTGCGGACTCACTAACAGAGGTGTACATATTTGCGGAACATTTGAAAAGGGCCTATCTTCGTTCTCCAGTTCTCTTCATCTACTTTCTCGCGACTGCAAAAGCACTCCCAAATTCAATGGTTAAGCCGTGTTAGACCGAAGAGAAAGTCGATGTGCGCTTTTCGAATCTTACGCGAGATTTCTTTTATTTGGGATGCTTCCGTTGTTCCTTTTTGGCATCCAATATACTGCATCCGGATTTCTCGTACTGTGTTTAGAAAGGTGTGACTGGTAATTTCCGACAAACGATCATGAAACAAGAAAAACCATTTGCTGTCGACTACGAATAATTATTCATGTTAGAGATTGCTCCCAATCAGAGGATAGATAGATGTCGACTGACCGTACACGATATTCAAAACTCGTCTATCTAACTTTTTTCAATCATCAGATAAATGAGTAGCATATTAAAAAGCTTCAAAACTTCGAGCTACATCCTAGTACTATGTTTAAACGACACATTCACTTTTCTTGTTTATGATTCTTTAAAGTTCACCCTAGACCTGATGTCTGCCGTTGCCAGTGTTGGAGGTACCAATCAGGTATCTGTCAAACTGAATTGGAAATTCTACTCACGTGCCTGCTCAGTCAAAACGTGTAGAATAAAGTCCTAAAATTTGCAGCCCATTCAACCCACGGATGGTGTTAAAGTGGGAGGAAAATTTATAGCTTCAACAAGCAACCCCCTGCGAGTGATGTTATTCAATATTTTAACAGAAAATCAAACGAAGCAATCCGTAAATCGCTTACTGTATCCATCATGAGCCGAAATTCAAACAAGTTACATTCAAATTTTGCAAGTCTTCTTTTTTATCATTTCAAACTTATTACCTTCTCAATTCGCTTATTGCTTGCTCTGAACTTAGTAAAGATTGGACTCGGAAAAAATGCAACACTTTGTTTTGGGTGTAACTTTTTATCGCATGGGTAAAAATTGATGAAATTTTGGGTAATACTAGTTTAGTGTGTTATGTTTATGTGCGAGCTGTCAAGTAGTTTTCAAGATGCATTAGAAACAAGAAGAGCTACGCCAGCAAATCTTGGGCGCGGTGATCGATAATCCTGGTCAGTCGCACAGATGGATCGGCAAAAGGCTTATAATCCACCATTGCACCATGTCCCGTGTTTTGAAGATGTTCCAGGAGACGAAGACCACTGAGCGGTGCGCTGGAAGCGGCCGAAAATTGAAAACGGAATACCCAGAAAAGGCGCGGTAGATAAAGCAGTACTTGAGGGGCAGCCCTATGAATGCATCATAAGATTGGATAAATTTTCAATAATATTTTCAATTTGGTCAATAATTGAAAACGCTCCCTAAAATGAAATGGTTGCTCGTTAAATTCAACAAAATATAACCATAAATATATGAAATGTTCCATAGACATGTGACAATAGCTCCATAGAATAATTAAAATTGAGCATTGAAAACCCGGATATGTTCATTAATGTTAGATACAATGCTAAATATAGTTATGTACAATCTGACAGTGATCCAGTTGAAAAGTAACCGTAAGCTTCAATTAATGTACCATACAAGATCAAGGTACTTTTCAACATCCGTATGGTACACTAATTGATGCTTAAGGTTACTTTTCAAGTAAACCATTGTCAGATTATACATGATATATTTAGCCCTGCATCTATCATTAATTAACATGTCCGGGTTTCTAATGCTCAATTTTCATTATTCTATGGAGCTGTTTTCACATGTCTATGGAACATTTCATATACTTTATGGTTATATTTTGTTGAATTTAACGAGCAATTTTAGGGAGCATTTTTCAATTTGTTAATGAAAATTTGTCCAATCTTATGATGCATATACCCTTTTGTCGTACTTTAAGAATAACCCGAACCTTTCCACCCGAAACGTGGCCAAAAAGGTCAATTCGTCGAAGTGGTTCGTCCAGCAGAGCATGAAGCGGGCTGGGATAACGACTGTTCCAGAAAGTATAAGCACACCTTATTTTAACGGTCACTTTGAATATAATGAAATATTTCAACATGTTTTCGCTGCGTCCTTTTGTTTTTTTTTTTTTTTTTTTTTTTTTTTTTTTTTTTTTTTAGACGGGATGGAAAATCTGCAACCAGACACCTGAAGAACTCAGGGTGTGGGGATGAGGGTGCCAACTCCTCGACCCACTAAAACCCACCCGTGCCTTAAGCCTTCTCCTCCCCCGGAACCACCTTTCGGTATTACTTCAGGGAGGGGGGCTTTTGTGCTAAATAAGCACCCACTATGTCTAACTACTTAGGTCTTTAGTAGTTAGCTTCGCCGACCTGACGCTGATTCGATCGAGATGCTCCTGGATCCAAGCAGGGTTCGGGACGTCTGGTCGCGGTCCAGATCGTCCGCGATCTCCCTACCCGACCGCTTACGGTACCTGCCGAACCTCGCGTCGTATGGTCCCTCCTCCGATCGTTACCTATCAAAATGCGCGATCTTACCCCAGAACAACGAAAAAGTATCGTGCACAAATGGTGCACTGTGAGCGGACTCTCCTTGAGAAAAATGGCCAAGGAAGAGGGTGTAAGCGTCGGAGTGGCACAATCTGCAATTTGAAAATATAGGAAACAGTTTACGTTGGAAGATGCGCCGAAGAGTGGTCGGAAATCCGGTCCTGTTAGTCCGGATATCGATAAAAGATCAGGGATGCCTACAAGCGAAAACCAGCGACTTCCGTTCGGAAGTTTGCGAAAAAACTAGGGACCTCGTCGAGTAACGTCATGCGTGTCAAAGGAAGACTTGGGCTACAAACTTACCGAAAGCAGAAAAAAACCCAACAGAAACCCAAAACAGGCCGCGTCCGTGAAACCACGGGCCCGCAAACTCTACGATTCGTTATTGTGTAGAAATTCTGGGTGTATAATAATGGACGATGAAACGTATGTAAAACTTGATTACAAAACGCTTCCCGGACCGCAATTCTATACTGTAAGCGAAGACAAAGGCATCCCCGAAACGGAGAAGCCAATTATTACCGAAAAATTCGGTAAGAAGGTTATGGTTTGGCAGGCAATATGCGAGTGGGGTAAAACATCTAGTCCGTTCATCACAACTGAGACGATG
Source organism: Aedes japonicus (assembly GCA_034211315.2). Lineage (NCBI taxonomy): Eukaryota > Metazoa > Arthropoda > Insecta > Diptera > Culicidae > Aedes > Aedes japonicus. The sequence goes on along the minus strand of JASCZW010005389.1, from coordinate 269,858 downwards.
AACACTCATAAATACGTTAAGGAATATCTCCAGAAGCGATTATTGCCGATAATCAGGCAGCACGAAGGTAAAGTAGTGTTTTGGCCTGATTTGACGTCATGTCATTACGCAAAGGACACTTCAGAATGGTTCAAAAGTCGAAATGTATGTTTCGTGCCGAAAGACATGAATCCGCACGGCCAATCGAGACTTTTTGGGCTTTAACCAAAGCAAAGCTTTGAAAATTTATAAAACCAGCGGACGACATCCAAAAATTTAAAAAAGATTGGCCAAAAGTGGTCAAAATATTGGGAAGTACCACAATGCAGAAGCTAATGGGTCATGTTCGAGGAAAAGCTAGAAGTCTTGACTATGTTTGAATATTTTGATTTAACGAGGGTAAAATGTCATATAAAACACAAATACAAATATAAGTTGCCAAATAAAATTATTAAAACTATAAAAAAAATGACTTTTTTGTTATTTTGAAAGTGTGCTTATACTTTCTGGAACAGTCTATACGTGTTTTTAAGGTCAGAAAGGCGCCAAACCGGACTGACAAGCAAATCACGGTGGCCAAATTGCGTGTGCGGAAGCTGTATCGTGGTCAAGCCAGGCTGTCTCGTCATGGACGACGAGAAATATATAAAGGCGGACACCAAACAAATCCCCGGCCTCGAGTTTTTTGTCGGTACGTCCCGCATGGAGGTTCCGGAAAAGTTCCGGAAGGGAAAGATGGACAAATTCGCGAAGAAGTACCTGTTGTGGCAGGCGATCTGAGAGTGCGGGCGGTACAGCAAGCCGTTCGTAACAAGCGGCACCATAAACGGGCAGATTTATCGAGAGGAATGCTTGCAGAAGCGCTTGCTGCCCTTCCTCGGCTCTCACCGTGGTCCCACGCTGTTCTGGCTGGATCTCGCTTCGTGCCATTACGCCAAGCCTGTAATGGATTGGTACGAAGCGAAGGGCGTTAATGTGATCCCGAAGGAGGCGAACCCGCCAAATACACCAGAACTTCGTCCGATCGAAAAGTTTTGGGCGATAAAGAAGAAGTAGTGGAAGAAAAGCGGAAAAACATTCAAAACCGATGAAGCTTTGAAGAAAAAATTATTAAACTAAATTCTTTAGTTATTAACAACGAAGATTGGATGAATAAAACATACAACTTTGACCGTGCATATCCAGTATTTAATCCTGGGCGTGATTCATGGAAAGCGGTGGTCCGAATCTTCGTCTAGGATCGATAGTTTTCTTTACAGATGGTTCAAGAATGAACATTCAAGTTGGAGCAGGAGTAACTGGTCCAGGGATAGACATGTCAATTCCGATGGGCAAGTGGCCTACTGTATTTCAAGCTGAAATTCAAGCAATTCTGGAATGTTCCGCTATATGCTTGCGTAGAAACTATAGACATTCAAATATATGTATTATGTCTGACAGTCAAGCAGCTCTAAATGCTTTAAAGTCAGCAACATCTAAAGGGCGAACACGAAATTATTGCGACACATTCAACAGGGCAAAACTTTTTTACCATTAGGTAGAAACTATAGACATTCAAATATATGTATTATCTCAGACAGTCAAGCAGCTCTAAATGCTTTACAGTCAGCAACATGCACATCTAAGCATGTTTGGGAATGTGTTCAATCACTTCAAAACTTCTCGCGTAACTTTTCAAAAGGTCCTATGTAACAAATGTAAACAAATTGAATTAATTAATGCACACTATTGCTATTGCACTTATCAACATTATGTTAAAACACGCATTTTGATATGTTTTCATAGTATTAAGAAAATTGAAAATCAACAAAACGTCCGATGTCTGATTTCGCAATAGCGATGCTCTACTGTTTGATAAGACGATCAGTTTACCTGTCGCGCTAAAAGTCTGAAGTGTCAGAAACAAACATAACAAAGCAAATTCGTACTTCGGTCGTTTGATTGGAGAAAGTACAAAATACCGTTCCAACAATGTCGGAAGGAATTAATAATTCTGCGTTTGATTTGCTCCTCGGTAAGTGCATTAGTTCCTTGAAATAAGGTTATATAAATCAAAATATATCTTGAATGTTGGTCGTTTCTTGCAGCCGCAGCCACAACAATATTTTCATCACATCCGGTACAATCATCAGCAGCACAATTAGAGGAAGTTGCTGTATGTGGTAGCCTGCAAAGTTGCGTTGTCGCCATGTTATGGTTCAGATCCTTCGCGGGATCCTCTACAAGAAGACAGCATCGAGGAAGTGTATGTAGAAACTATCCCGGTAACGGTAAGCATTGGAAACATAAACGACCCGCTCTGCGATGACGAGGAAATTGTTGAATGTTCGGATACCATCCCAGCACAACGTTCAATAATCGGAAACCTAACAGCAAGCGTGAGGAAGCGGTCTTTGGAAACAACCAAAACAGAGTGGAGAGATATTTTTGTTTTCAAATATTTATAGATGGTATGCTCTAAATATATGTTTTTAATATCAACTTTTTACTGTGAACTTTCACTATCATACTTTCTTATTTTAACAATCATGTATTTGCGGTCGTGGCACTGCCTACCAAGAAGTTAAACCACATTGTGTGGTAATGCACTAAATACGAATTTGCCAGACCTGATATACGAGAAGGCACGTAGAAAGAATAGGATTGTTTTCCCGGAAGCAAATGCGTGTGTGAAAGAGAAAGCAATGTCTATTGCTATGTGTTATGTTCTAATTTACTAATAGAATGATAATAAAAATTAAAATGACCTATGTAGCTATCATTGGAATAAAATGTCCTATGTGGCACGACCAATGTACAATTCGGTTAAGCAAAATGTCCTATCTAACATTTTTGATGTTTTCGTTGTTATTTCAACATAAAATGCTACAAAACCATTACTGTAGCAAATTCAACAACAATGCTTGCCCTCAAAAGCAATTGAATGGGTAAAACTTGATCCAAGTTGAAACATTTTCAAAAAATATTTTCATATTCTTCAACCTCGTTTTCCTCGGGATAAGCAAATTGTAAGATAGGTCCTTTTGAAAAGTTACGCGAGACTTGTCTTGTCGTAATCAAGTCAATCTATACTGGGTTCCTGGTCACTGCGAAGTTGGTGGAAATAAACGAGCCGATACACTAGCAAGACTCGGATCGTCTCTTCAGTTCGAAGGACCTGAGCCCTTCTGTAGTTTATCTGCTTCTTCTGTTAGAATGGAGCTCAAAGCCTGGGAATCTTCGAAAGTGAATGAAAACTGGAACAACACTTTCACAGCTAGGCAAACAAAGCGGTTCATTACTCCAAATATTTCTATGACTCGCAAAATACTTGTTCTTTCTAAAAAAGATCTAAGCATATATACTGGTCTTTTAACAAGCCATTGTCCGAGCCGCTATCACTTGAAGGTGATTGGCAAACTTCGAGATGATTCATGTCGCTTTTATGGTATGGAAAAAGAAGACTGGGAACATTTGTTATGCCACTGTCCGGCAATTTTCATAAAAAGAAATCAGTTCTTCGACAAAGGGCTACTGTGCTATTTTTTTTTGTGTATCAACAAGCGTTGCAATGTTCTGGGAGTTCCCGTATGTAACCGTTAGTTCCAATTAAAATGATGCATTAGCTTCGCCAAGTGCAAAAACTTTGTCAAACATACCTTGTTGTGGGAAAACAGTGCTGCCATCTAGGTGTCAGTGAATGGACAAGTATTCATTTCAAATGAATTAGGTCAACTCCCAGCTATTTGACACGTTCAAAGCAGAGGGGAACTACAATGAAAGGCAGAATAAATAATAAGAGAACGTCAAATAAAAAAAAAAATTGAAAGTCATTCTAGGCCCTTCGAGGTACCTCAGCCTTAATAATTCGTTCTTTCTGGCTCAAGACTTCGAGAAAGTTGGAAGTGCGCGGCGCGACTATTGAATCCTAGTAAGGACATTTGTCCATTAAAAAAAGTGTGGTTATTTGTTAATTCCTTCTTCTTTTATTTTAGTTTTAGTTAGTAGTGATTGTTTAAAAGATAGTGTATTAGTTGTGTTAGTCGAGTACGAAGTCCTAAGGTAAAAGTGTTAGTTTGTTAAAAGAATGTAGTCTAAATGTTAGTAATTATTTTACTTAGGATACTGTGCACGAAAAACAAAACGTCTTGTCCTTTAAGAGGACCTTACACGACGGAAAATCGGAAATAGGTAATGTTTGGTGACGTTTATGTGTAAATTGGTACGATTGATGTTCTGCGTGTCTGATTGTTGTTTGAACAGGCTTGGCAGGCCTTTTTCCGTCCGTTGCGCAAATCCCGGGCTGTCATTACAGTTAAAATTAAGGCGTGGGACCGGTTGACACGTGGACAACGTTGGTGGCAGAAAATTACCCGCCATAGTTAAATCCCTGAGCCAGAAATCGTCCCTGCGTGTGCTCCATTGGAGGCAACGGCAGATGAGGGATATCTCGAAGTCCATCGTGCTGGTTTGTGAGGAACCCGTCCCCAGAACGCCCGTTGTGCGGCTGTTTCGGCCATTGTTCGCCAGTTTGGCATTGTTCGGTCCGGCCGATTGTCTAACGGCCATTTTGGGAGTGTCGCCATTGTGGAGGCAACTATTCGGCAGTATTCTGGCATCTCCCAGCATCATCACCCTCCATCACCACCACCACGCCACCCTCGTCGCAGTACTCCTTTACCACCAAAACCGTAAGTCGCGCTGGCACAAGTAGTCATTTTGAAATGCATGCAAGAAGAACAAACAAGAAACAAAATATGTACATAATACACTAAAAGCACAGTTAGAATACACGTGATCACGTAGGTTTAGACAATAGTTAAAATAAACAATAACTCTCGAAATACGATTTCTAAGTTACAAGTATACTGCGACTTTGCTTTTCTAAAAACAAGAAGGTTTTACGAAGATTCCACACATTTATTAGTTTTCCGTGTACACACGATGTAAATTCATCACACAGCATAAATTTCCCACCCCTCACTTTCTGAAATCTTTCCAGAGGAAGAATTGGTAAAGTTGTGTGACTGGTTGGCTTAGACCTTGATTCATGCACCTTTTATTATTCATGCGGTGTTCATGTTGCTTTGTTTATCTGCTAAAACGTTGTCAAATAGTCTACATAAAACGACCCTGTGAACTTTCCTCCATATGTTTGGACTGAGGAAGGAGTAGAAAAGAGTTTCACGTATTGTGCCGAAGGTGCCGATGTGTTGACAGCCTAAATTGTTATTTTCTACTGAGCCTGGCAACTAGACAATGCATATTGGCAAGGTTGCTGGTTTCATATTTGTATAAGCTCAACTGTCAATACTGTGCCTCAGTGTGCCACACATGTGGTATTGATTGATAATCAAAGTGCCGCTGTTAGGAAACATATTCGTCTAATGTGTGAGACATCGTAGCTGGCACACTATTCTAAGCGATTTACCCTTGAGTGCGTCCCATAGTACAGGAGTTGCTGGCAAATCGCTTTCATCGAGCTACGGCTATTTTCACGGACGGATCTAATCGTGGAAATACAATAAGTGTAGGAGTTTTTAATAGCACAATGCAGAGAGCGTTAAGTCTTCCGCCACAATGCAGTGTTTTTTTCGGCAGAGGCTTATGCGATAAAATCGGCTATCAACGCGGCGGCGGGAACAACAAATCAGCTAATCATCCTCTCGGACTCTGCAAGCTGTCTTTCGGCCATAGAATGTGGTAAATCACCAGATCCTTGGATACAGCAAATTGAGGACCTAATACGGAATCGTCCGATTTACCTTTATTGGATTCCCGGCTACACCGGCATCCACGGTAACGAAGAAGCAGATCGGCATCGCTGTCTCAAAAGAGGATGCCATCAAGGCAATGACGCAAGCTATTCGTCAACAGTGGGAAGAACGTTGGAGGCAGCTAACGGGAATTAAATTATTAGAGATCAAACGCGATCAGAATAACTCCGCTGATCAGCGGGTACTCACTCGGCTGCGCATCGTTCATACACGGTTGACACATGATTTCCTGTTGAAGAAATCCACCAATATGCGAGTGTTGTGGGACAGTCGTGGATGTTCGGCACATAATCCTGCACTGCAGAAAATTTGAAGCGGCCAGGACAAAATATGGTATCGATAATTCGAGCCTTTACACAGCGTTATGCAACGACGATGAAAACGAAAAGCGATTGCTGAAGTATCTGCATGATAGCAACATTTATCAGACACTATGAAAAACGAAGACAGAAGCGAATTTAAAGAACCCGAAGGACGGGAAGAAAAACAGAAGTATATGAAAATAAACATCAAAAGAAATGAAAAAGGAAGACGATAGAGAGGAAGAAGCCGTGAAATAGCATAATGGAGGAAAAAATGTTGAAAAGGAAGATAATGAGGAGGAAGAAGACGAAGAAAAGCATGATGGAAAAGAAGGAGACGGAGAGGAAGATTACAAAGAAGAAGACAATGGAGATGAAGAGAATGAAAAGGAATAGAATATACATGACGGAGAAGAATGATTTGGAGAGAAATATGATTGAGAACAAAATGACTGAGAAGAAGATGATTGGGAACAAGATACGGAAGAAAACAAAGAAGAGCATGACGGAACGAAGAATGATAAAAAGGAAGAAAACGAAGGAAAACAGGGCGAAAATGAAGATGATGGAGAAGAAGACGGTGCAGAGGAGAGGAAGATACCGGAGAGAAGATGGCGCAGAAGAAGATAATTGAGAAAAAGCTGACGGAGAGGAAGATATTCAATAGGAAAAGAAAAAGGAAGAAAAGCATGACGGAAAGAAAGATGAAGAAAAGAAGGAAACCAAGGAAAACATGATGGTGAAGAAGATGACGGAGAAGAAACAGAACGTGTTGAAGAAAAGTGCCAACGAAGGTGAACCATTGGAGCCCAACCAAAGAAAAAAAAGCTAAGTAAAATTAATTCATATTTATTGTAAACAAAACCACTCACCTCATATTGTACACTCTACATTTGCACAACTGAAACTGACATGAATGCATCCGATGGATGTAAAATGTCATTAATAAAAAAACAACAACAACAACATAAAACTGATGAAGTTTGTCAGAAGCAGATAGTTTCTCATCTCCATGTGAAGCGCTAGGAGTGGACGGTAATTTATTGCTAGAACGAATAGACATGAAGAGAAAGTGTATTGATAGTTCCGTTTAGGGCAACGGCAGACTTTGAAATTGAAAGATACAAGTTTGAAAACAAGCGAAGGGCATTGAACGGTAGTATCCGAATCAGGCACATTACCCTTTACCATACCACCCCATGCAGGTTGGATTAGTGACCGTGCAGGGATTTGCGTTGGAAAGGGAGAGAGGCATATGAAACAATTTCTTCCCGAAGAAAGGTTTACCCTAAATTTAACAACTACTCTCAATCATTCCCTATTTAATGCCCCTTCTCTTGTTAATTTGTCATGTTCTCTGTGGAGCATTTTGACGTTTTGCCCACGCAAACCTGTGCACCGTTTGCTGTCTGAAACAAATGCCAGTATTTTCATGTTCATCTAGGCATTATTGATAAATATATTAGTATACGTTTCCTCTGCTTGGTAATATTTTTCATTTTCATCCACCATTAAACTACGGTTCCGTAGTTTCCCAGAGCAAAACGATTTGATAGAGCGGATGAACCCAGAAGATATTGATCGATGCCGGGCTTGAAAAGCGATTCGGGGCGGAAGCAGTAGCCACTGCTTCTTACGTCGTCAGCCGTTCACCGACGAAAGGATTACCAGTCACTCCAGAGGAAAAATTCACGGGAAAGCGCCCAGATCTACCGCATCTCCATGTATTTGGCAGTGAGGTAATGGTGAAAACTCCAAAGCGTACAGAGTGTACAATCCCGAAATAGACAACGTAGTAGTCAGCCGTGACGTGATATTTTTGAGCGAAGGCCAATTGATGCTGTGAGAAGCTGATCCTGTCGAACAAGAGGCACCTTTAGAGTTGGTTGTGCGGAATTAAATAGAGGCAGGTTGCAGATGGTGGGGAAAACGATCCCTCCACCTACAGAGGACCCACAACAGTTCGTAAGGCGCAGTGTGAGGGAGCGCGTAACCCCAGGCAAGTATCGAGATTTTCATTTGGGCTTCAGTATTATTCCTCATGAAACTTCCCAACACACACACAGTCATACGATGTTCCCGGAGATGCAAGTGTCGAGCCACAGACGTTCCAGGAAGCGATTTCGAGCGAGGAAAGCGATCGTTGGAAAGAAGCCATGGTTGCGGAATATCAAGCATTGTTGAAGAACGAGACCTGGGAGCTCACCGATTTGCCTGAGGGAAGAAAGGCACTCCGCTGCAAATGGGTGCACAAGATCAAGACGAATCCTGATGGATCCACGGAACGCTATAAAGCTCGCTTGGTGATAAAGGGCTATTCCCAAGTCAAGAGCATCGATTACGAGGAGACTTACTCGCCCGTGGTCCGGTTTGCTACAGTCCGGTACCTGATGTCGTTAGCTGCCAAAATGGATCTCAAGATACACCAGATGGATGCAGTAACAGCGTTCCTGCAAGGTGAGCTTAAAGAGGAAGATATATACATGGAGCAGCCGGAGGATTCATCAACAGTAGAAGGTCGAATAGAGTCTGCAAGTTGAAGAAAGCCCTTTACGGACTGAAACAAGCCAGTCGAGTTTGGAACCAGAAGCTGAATGGAGAACTCAAGCGTTTTGTGCTGCCGCGATCGAAGTTTGTCACGTGCGACTACTTTAGAATCGAGGGCGAGAAGATCCAGTAGATCCGGTATATGTCGACGATCTACTGGTGTTTTCCAACAACCAGCCATGGTCTGAATGCTCTGAACAAGCAGCTCACACCGAAGTTCCTAATGAAGGATCTCGGAGTCCTTGGAACGACATGAGTTATCCGGAGTTCCGGAGAAGATCACGATCGGAGCGCGATCCATTTAGCTGAGCGGGAAGTTGGATACTCACCACGCAGCAAGCATATCGATATTCGCCGTCATTTTGTTCGAGAGAAGATTGAGGAGAACACGGTCGAGTTGTAGCACGTTACCAGTCAACAACAGGTTGCAAATTTTCTAACCAAGGCGATTCCGGCTCCCAAATTTGAAACTGACAGACGAGTAATTTGAGTTGGACGGATTCTCGGTTAAGGGGGATGTTGACGAAGTAATCATCGAATACCACTGATGTAATCGTAGTATGCCAGCATGTTTAATTAGTGTAATAAAACACTCCATCTTCTACCGTCATACCAAGCAGACGTATTCATTCAATTGTTCCGTCACATTGAAATCAAGGTGATGCTTCGCACGAAGGCGGAGTATCACTTAGTAGTCGCATTCCTGAAGGATTCCAAGGTAGAATTTTTCACTTACGATATCCCTGCTGAAAAATCGTTCAAAGTTGTTATCAGAGGCTTGTCAAATCCCAAGCTTGCCGATCCCAAGAAAATCGAAGCAGAAATCAAGGACTGCTACAAGCTGATCTCAACCGCTATCTTCCGCATTACAAGAAGAGATAAAAAGATGAAGACGTATCCGGACTCTCTTTCCCTAGTACACTTCAAGAAGGGTATGGTGACGCTGAACTCACTGCAGGCAATTCGCTCCCCTTTTTACGTTATTGTTCGTTGGTAGTCATACCAACAATCAATATGCAACTAGCGGTTTGAAATTGGTTCACTGTTGAAGAGCCCCTTGGTCCGAAGGACACCTTGAAGCCAGCACCTTGCTGTAGATAATTGCGCCTTTGTTCCTCTCGCGATGGAAACACCAGTGCTGCCAAATTGTATGACATACTACGACTTAGAAAGAGAAATCCGATTGGCTGTCTCCGGAAAATTGAATGCAATTTCAAGGTTGTTTTCGGATCTGAAACAAATAACACACAGTTCTTCCACACAACGAAGTGTATAATAAAATCTTCCATAACGTAGCGTTAAGTACAATATATAAAGTCTTCAAACTCGTCATTTTCCCGTTGGTCTTCTGCTAAAAAAAACATTTAACTACAATTTGTTCACACTCAAACCATTAGACGATAATGATAATCGTAGAACTATAAAATGAATCTTCACCTTACCTATGTTACAAATTGAATCATTTGACAAAAAGTCTTTTAAGGCTACATTAAAACATGGTTACAAGAAAAATATCATCACTGTAACTTTCAACAACTTAATTGATTTCATCTCTGTAAAACGGAGGGATCCCAACAATTTATATAAGAAAATTGTTTGTTTATATTTTGTTTCTAGCGATGTGCATAAGTACTGAACTGTGAGAAAGAACTGTCTTCATTGAGGTATTGAACCTGTTCACTACACGTTTTGTCTAAGAAGGAATGGAGTGCTTGCATAGCTTCGTTAACTATTGAAAAAGGTACTTTTGAAGTGGCACAGTTTACAGCTGAAATCAACATTTTTTTCTATTTGTTTTTCTAACAGTTCCGCTGGGAAGCATCTCGCTACTTTGTTTAGTTTAGTTGCTACTCGCTTTCTTTTTACTACTATTATAATAGCTATCTATTCTAGAGGGTTTGAGCTGTTTAGTGGAATACCTGTCACTAGAAATGAGAAGAAAAATTAGTATTTTCCATTCAACTTCCAACTACCTTTGCTTATCTTGACAGATACGCGTATTTCGTCTACAAAGTGCAGACTTCTTCAGTGTCTCGTACTAAAAAAAGTTGAGTTATTAGTACGAGACACTGAAGAAGTCTGCACATTGAAGACGAAATACGTGTATCTGTCAAGATAAGCAAAGGTAGTTGGAATTAATTGTAAAATACTAATTTTTCGTCTAATTTCTAGTAGTTTAACTAACTAACTAGATAACTGGAGACTTGAGCACCCACGCTTTGAGCTGTCTACTTGTTGTATCTTGAAGTCTAACAATACGTTCAACACCCTTCTAACCTGCTGTGATTGTAAGTATGACTTAGAATAAGCCTCGTGCTTGGCACTGGATTGCCCTATCACCGGTGGCTGGTCTGCGAGAATACCAGCATCACGAACGAACTCAACAGGAACAGACCGCCTGGAATCGATGCCAACAGGGAGTAACGTTCGTCTGTGAAAGAGATTCGGTTTATTCATTTGCAATTTAGATAACAAAAGGGGGTTAGACGTTTCATTTAAAATGGTCGTACAAATATATAGTAGTCGAGGTAAGGAGAAAAATGTCAAGAGAAAACGTGAAACAAAGCAACCGACCTGTCATGGCATCACTCTTCTTCGTAACAGCCCAACCCAAGCTGCGCTGAACGGCCATTTTCCACTTGGTGTACCGGGCGTTTCGTTCCTCCTCCGTCGATGTTGGCAGGAATGTTTCGTGGGAGATATGCATCTGATAGTCGCTAGAAGCATAAGAAACAAAATGTGTTAAGTTTATGAAATCGTTCGGATTTAAAACGGTGGAATACTGTCCAGATAGAGTTGCTGTAAAACGTCCTTATTCTCTCAATTCTTCAATTTCTCGGGTATTTTTTCTGTGCACGAATAGTTCACTGTGTTTGTTACAAGCGCATATGGCCTGCCAAATAAGGTACTTCGAAGCGATTGCGACAGCTTCCTCCGTTTTTGTCCTTACCCTAGAAATATTCCTGCTCCAGCTTAAAATCTTCTTGGCTGATCGGATATTTCCGAAATATATCTTCGAAAATGCAAAATCTTCCATCTGAGGCATTCAGAACTCCTTATAATTTTTCGTAATTTTTGAGAAGGTACAGTTTACATAATCTACTGAGCTTTGACAAAGAATTTCGGTGTATCTTAGAGAACGTTTTCAAAGGCAGCAAGCCGTGCTTCTAAACTGACGTGTTTTGTTTTTGCTGCGTCGTTTTCGCGAACAAAAATCAAACAATAATTCGTAATTTAACTCTAACTAACAGTGAAATCATTAAATATAGGCGTGCTTTGGGAAAGACATGGTGAATACAATCGATTCCCTCCCGAAATGTGCAAATGTCGGTAGTATTTCCACTTTTTTTTGGTTTTTTGTGCTTCGACCCCGCACCCGGAAGAAGAGTTACATCAGCCTAGTTTTGTTTATTAGTGGTAGTATTGTGACATCCGGACATAAATGATTAAGTTTGAGTGTTTGTCCGCTTTGTCGCGAGTGAATCGATAATTATTTGCAGTTTTGAAGTTCGTTATAGAGTCGCCTCATATCGGGGATTTGATATTGGCGTTGTGGAGTGAAAAAAAAGAAGACCAGTGCATGTAAAAAACGGCCATTTGCTTTTCAGAAGCAGCAAACGAAGACAATGCGCATGCGTGCGTGAATGGCTGCCACATAATTTCTGATGCGTTTACCACGTAGTTTGGCAACGTCAATTTTTGCGCTAATTTTGTCACGAGTGTATGAAGCTAATTACGAATCAACGTCGAGAATTTTCATGTTTACGAATGAACAAGCGAGTGTAATTAAGGAAGCGGCCATGGGTGAGATGTATCTGACTATAACTATATAACAATAACCTTATTTTTAAATAATACCAAATACGTGCCTGGTTTGGAAATTTAACATTTCCAAATCTGGAAGTGTGTTGCAGTGCCCTTATCCAAATGATATCGGTAATGTTTACATGCGGGTTTTTTTGTATGTGAAAGTAACCTAGGAATGGGCGTGAGCAGTAGAGCTATCGCTTTCTAGCTCTCGGATTAATGCTGCTTCCAATGATCACTTGAGGGATTGTTTTAAACAGATTTCTTCCATAATAACATTGCCGGCTAATGAGTGTTAGATTGTACACACACACAAGCGTGATAGAGCGACAAGACCGTTAGAAAGAATCCATTCGGATGTCTGTGGGCCGATAGAACCCGTATCTTGGGATGGCTGTCTTTATTTTTCCAGCTTTATCGACGATTATTCGCACTTTGCGATGGTCTTTCTGTTGAAGAAAAAGTGGCAAGTCTTTAAAATGTTTCAAGAGTTTGAAGCAATGACAACGGCAATGTTCGGAAACTCAATATAAAAGCTGACCTACGATCAAGGTCATGAGTACTGCTCCGGGAACTAGATGAGAGTCTACAAGGCCAAAGGGATCCAAATAGATACGAGAGTAGCGTACACTCCCCAACAAAACGGAGTCGCGGAGAAGTTCAACCGAACCTTGGTGGAGAAAGTCCGAACTATGCTTGTTGGCTCGAAGATGCCAAAAACGATGTGGGGAGAGGCAGTTCTAACAGGTTTGTTCTTACTTAACAGAAGCCCTATAGCTGCTCTTCCGAAGAATCTTACGCCAGCGGAATGCTGGACAACGAAGAAACCAAACTTGGAAAAACTGAACAGGAACTTCTAAAAAAATCGTCATTGCGCGGGATGTAAAATTCAACGAAGCTAGCTAACCGCCCAAGTAGCACACTACGATCATAATAAGTTGTAATAACTTGATTATGACTTAGCAAGTCATATTTATGTTATCTCAACCGAATGACAACATGTGTGCTACTAGGGCGTATGCGTCGTAACGACCATGAAGGCATACTTTTGATGATCCTGACTTCGTCCGATCAAGAGGGGGACAGAAGAACATGAAGTAAATCCTGTTGAACCGCAAGATAGTGAATCTGACGACGAACTACCCACAGCGCTCCCTTCGCAACAAGAACGGGATAGTAATGCGAATGAATCGTCAACGAAGCGCCGCGAACGGGAGCGCAGGTTTCCGGGTATGTTACTGGACCACTTAACTTGTTTTGAAGCAACTGCTGTTGGCTCTTCACCTTCCTCAGATGTACCTCAGTGTATCGACGATATTGAAGCCCTCACCGGTCGTAATCTCTGGTGGAAAGCTGTGAAGGATAAGCTCAAATCGATGGAATCCAATGATGTTTGGCAACTCGTAAATCGACCCCCAGGTGTCAAGACCTTGAAATCGAAGTGGGTATTCTGTTTGAAGGAGAACGAGTGTGGCCAACGTGTGCGTCACAAAGCAAGATTAGTGGTGAAAGGTTTCCTGCAGCGCGTTGGCATCGACTATGCAAAAACTTTCGCTCCAGTGGCCCGCCTAGCCACGGTTCGTGTAGTACTTGCTGTTGCTGTACGATACGGTTTCCATCTACATCAAATGGATGTGAAAACGGCCTTCCTCCATGGCGACTTAAAGGAAGAACTGTACATGGAGGTACCTGATGGAATCAAGGCAGCACCTCGAACTGTTTGCACGCTGCTAAAGTCAATCTACGGACTCAAGCAATCCCCACGGTGCTGGAATGAAAAGTTCAATGCGGTGTTATTGAAGCTTGGGGGCGCTGTCAACAAACTCCAGTGGATCATCATTGGCAGGCCTTGAAGCGAGTTGTGAGGTATTTAAAAGGCACTACAGAGTTGCGTTTGATCTACAAGCGAGATGAATCTACAGTACCGTTAATTGGATTTATGATGCAGATTGGGCATCAGATCAAGAAGATAGGAAATCTGTTACTAGCTTCATCTTCAAGATTTTTGGATCAATTGTTTCATGTACCTATTTTTGAAGATAATCGTGGCTGTATCGGACTGGCCAAGAACATGGAATCGAGAAGAGTGAAGCATGTTGATATCAGATCAGGAAGCTGATATCTTTACAAAATCCTTGGACACTGTACGGTTTCAAGATTTAAGATCAAGACTTAGAGTTACTGATTGAGAGGGGGTGTTGAATAACGAAGCAATCAAGAACCCCTTCAAACAACCTTGCAACGTACATAGTTACGATGTCCTGGAAACTAGCAACGAGAGTTGTTAGTAATTTTTCATTCTTTACTCCTTGCGCCATTGGATCTCGTGCACACGGACGTGTGCGGTCCGGTGGAAGTACCGTCGGTAAGTGGTTATCGTTATTTTATGACCGATGATTTTTCGAGGTTCTGCGTGCTGTATAAGCTGGAAGAAAAATCGGAAGCAGCTGATAAAATTATCGAGTACGTGGAAACGGTCAAGGCCCAATTTGACCGGAAACCGAAAGCAGTGCGTTCCGATCAAGGAGGAGAGTACAGCAGCGAAAGACTTCCCTCATACTACCGACGAGAGGGGACCAAGGCGCAATTCACGACGGCATACAGAAATGAGTACGTGCCTACTGTTCAATGCCAGGCTGAAGCAGTGCTACTGGGCAGAAGCGTCGAATACGGCCGTGTACCTGCAAAATCTATCGCTATCAAGATCTGTTGCAGTCACGGCGTATGAGTTGTGGAACGACCGAAAACCGGATGTTGGACATCTACAGACGATCGGAAGCAATGCATGGGTGCACAATCCAAAACAGAAGAGGAAGAAGCTCCACCCCACAGCTCAAAAGTGGATCTTCGTTGGGTACTCCCAGGACCACAAGGCCTACCGGTTCCTGGACAAATCAACTCGGAAAGTATACATTAGTCGAGACGCAAAATTCATCGGGGGCAGACGTGAAGAGCCCACCGAATCCATTCCGGAGGAGATTGTTGTTGAATACCACGATACCGCCGCCGGCAGAAACTCAAACGAATCATCAAGTAAAGAGTCGAGCGAAGACGAAGCCACTGAAACCAAAGAGTCTCCAAATGAACCGAGAAGATCCACAAGAGCCACGAAGGGAACCTTGCCAGCACGCTATCGAGAAATCACCGGGGTCACCAGCACTACTGCCGGCGAACCGAGAAGCTACATCGAAGCAACTCAAAGCCCGGAGAAGGAAGCTTGGCAGAAAGCCATGCATGAGGAAATGCAGTCCTTACTAGACCACCAGACGTGGGAGTTAGTACCGCTGCTGCCCGGGAGGAAGACCGTTAGGTGCAAATGGACCTTCAAGAAGAAGCAGGACGAAAGCTGAAACACAGTGCGATAAAAGGCCCGGTCGGTCGCACAGGGTTTCACACAAAAATACGGAACGGACTACGATGAGGTGTTTGCACCAGTCGCACGGCATTCGACCCTTCGTACGTTACTGACCATCGCCAGTCGGGACAATATGCTGGTACAACATCTGGATGTTAAGACCGCCTACCTATACGCCAAGGTAGATGAGGAGATCTACATGCGACCACCCCCTGGATTCAAGACGGACGACAAGGTTTGTCGTTTGAAGCGTAGTATCTATGGGCTGAAGCAGTCAGCAAGGGTCTGGAACCGCAAAATCGATGACACATTCAAGAAAATGGGATTTCATCCAACGACATCAGATCCCTGTCTGAACGTAAAGGAAGAGAACGGTAAGCGCAGCTACATCGTCATCTACGTCGACGACATGCTAGTTTGTTGCTACTCGAAGAGGGAATTGGAGGTAACAAATAAGGCGTTGGCAAAGCCGTTTAAATTCTCAAGCCTGGGTGAACTACGACTGTTCCTGGGAAAAGCAAGACGGCCACTCCACGCTGAACCAGGCCAGCTACATCGAGAAGATCGTAAAGCGGTTTGGACACGAACACGCCAAGCCGTCCAAAATCCCCCTTGACGCCCCCCCCCTCCCCCTTCCTAAGTGAATCAAAAGGAGGAGGAAGACCTGCCTACCAACGAATCGGACCGTAGAGGCCATTGCTAAACCGAGTGTCATGTGTGTCGGGAGAGCGGAAGAAACGTCAAACGCTGTATGAATGAGACTGATGAGTGGAAAATTGGCAGTTTTCGAACGTGCCTAAAAGTAGTCACTAAATTGTATTTTAGTCAACGGTATAATTAAACCTAATTATTATTCGAAACTATTGAATTGTGTCTAAATTTAGTGAAATGATTCTACACATTTTTTTTCCCCGATAGAGTAGTCCATTTTCAACAAGTTTGCAATATAGTGTTCATTTTTGTTCAGTGTGTGATTTTATACAGTCATTTTTTCTCCAGGGTGAAGTCTATCCACAACAAATTTTATAATTGCTTAGATCAGTAATTTGTTTAACAGCAACAACTGATTGTCCCTTTTGTTCATGTTGCTGATATCTGGAACAGACGATGCAAGGGGGCCAGCAGAATGGAAATGTGTTTCTTTAGAAATACTGACGGAACTCCATCTGGGCCAGGATTGAAGGATGACTTGAGCTGCGATGCGGCGTTGGAGATCATCTCAATACTGATATCGATTGCTCCAAATAAGTGACCATGCAAAGAAACGTTGTTCGTAGCCTCATTTATTTGACCGTCAGTGAATATGCTGACAAACTTGATCGAAAACAAGCGGCAAATATCCTGAGGAGAAGCGGTTTCACCGTTCAAGACCATGGACGATGGTAGTCCAGACTCCCTCCGCTGTTGATTAACATATCTCCAAAAAGATTTCGGACGTGATTTCAGCTTTCTTTGGACATTTTGTTGGTATCGAGAGTAGCATAGCCGACTAACCCGCTTGAATTCGTAATTGAGCCTCACGTAAAAATGTTTCAAGGGAAGCGTGCGATATTTAGTGTATCTTCGTAGTGCTGATCTCTTGGCAGCACCTCGGTTATGCTACGATGGTCGGCTTTCCGGAAATCATACGACACAGGCGCTGGAAAGTCAGCATAATCGTTGTCCAGACTTTCTGGAATGGAAACGACTAGAGGTGGATGATGTGGAACATGCTTAACCAAAGAAGCGGGGCCATAGAGATAAACGGAGCGGTGTCTCGAGCACTTACAAAACATAGGTCCAAGCTGCGGTGATTTTCGTTCACTACGTGGTTAATTTGGGAGAGTGTTGCCACGCTACAGCAATCGAGAAGATGTGAAGCTTCTGAATGAAGCATGGATCTTTCGCAGTCAGGATGGAGAAAGCCACCGTGAGACGATTTCCACGAAATACCAGCCTAACTGAAGTCACCTAGCACCATATACTCATCCGTTGAAGCCGAGTTTTCAACTATAGAGAGAACGGAGCGGCAATGCACTTCAATGAATCACGTGTCCGATCAGGGAAATATACACAGCACACAGAAACAGTGTTCTATCCAATAGTTCAACAGTGAGCCAGATCTGCTCCAAACACTCCCATTCGCTATTTTCGATAGGTTTCGCTTTCAATCCGCAACGAACCGCCATTAGAACACCACTTCCAGTAGATTTCCTGCCGTTGTTGGGATTTCTATCGCATCGGAAAACCTCATAATCGGGTCCAAATACTTGGTTTGAAAGTGTGAGACCATCGAGTCAAGTCTCGATCAGGACGATAACATCATAGCAGCGAGCAGCGGTAGCCAAACGGTAGTCAAAGACATTAGAATTAATTCCACCGACGTTCTGGTAGAAAATTATGAGGTCCTGTGTACGGCTAACGGACGAATTGGGTTGAACGGATTTTCTCCTTCCTAACTTCTGGAGTGAGTTTCAACACAATCTGTGACAGGTTCGTAACCATCAGGGATGGCAGACGGCGATTCCGGCATGCCAACTTGCAGGTGAGGACGAGGAATTTGATGTACTGGAATTGGGAACAGCATCAGGCTGCGAAAATTCACGTTTATGTTTGAACTTGCCTGACGTAGCAAGTTGGGAGACACCCAGTCCACATCTAAGCTCAGGGCTAGGACGACTATGATGTACGCTGGCTGCAACCGGCACGACTGAGACTGAACTGGGGACTCCCATAATGCTTTCTATGGTGCGTCCTGGATGTCCATAAGAAGATAAGTTCGATCTAGGAGTTCGAGATGGAAGGTGGATTGGCTTCTGAGGCTGGAGTCACAAAAGGGACTGGTGGACGGACAGGTGCTGGCGTAGCAAAGGGGGTTCCGACTGGAGTGCCAACATGTGTTTGAGCAACGGTAATCGACGCAGCAGGAGGAGGCCAAACAGCATTTTTTGTTTGACCTTCAAATTCTCTAAAAACAATTCCTTCTGGCCAGGTGCCTGGATCCACTGCCGCATTTTTAAGGAACACTACACGACAGGAACGCCTACCTTGAACGATACGAAGTTCATCGAATTAAGGTCAGCACCCCTCTTCACCAACGATACTACTTTAATGGGTTCACGGGATCACGGGTTTGTCGGCCATCACGAGCAAGTTTTTCTACTACATCTTCTTTTACACTAGGGTGGAACCGGGATAGATACACCCAAAGTAAATTCGGAGCAGGCTGGACAGCTAGCACACTGTTGTTCTCGATGTTCCTTCACGACGACGTTTGAGAGGGCGCTCTTTATTTGGTGCACGTCCAGGAGTGGAAGCGTTTACAATATTGGCGAGTTGAGTGACTTGATTGTTGTTTTCGACAACAACATCTGCAACCTGCTTATTGTTTTTCGAAATCTCGGCCTTCAGCTCAGATAATCCGGACAGTTGATTTTCGAGCACCTCAGATATCACACAGCCGAGAGATGATACCACGCTCTTGAATCGGGCAAACTTCATTAATTTTGTGCACTCGTCACACATCCAGAACAGATTGTTTCTTTCCCGAACATTTTTCATGAATGGGATGTTCAGGTTATCGCATTTCATATGGACAACATTATTGCAGAAGCCCATACAATCGATGCAATCTTCATTTTTCTTCACAATTTTAGCACAGCGATCACAAGCACTATTCGTAGATGCCATTGAAGTAGAATCCGGCTTATAAAACTCCGATTGAAATCGCCAATAAGTGAGTTCGCTATCTAAGATACAGATGGCGCTGCAGACGGAGATGGATTCTGCCGCTCCAATAACACTTTGTTTAGTATTTTCGTTTTTCACTGTATATACGTTCCCGCGCGATGTACGATAGACCGAAAAGTGGTGCGAGATCACAGACACGAATCAAACGGCTAACAAGTGCACTGCTTTGTTTCGCGAGGCAAAATTTGTGTAGAATGATTTCTCAATTCTATCATTCACTACGCGAAAACTTTCACTAAATAGAGACGGACAAATCGATAGAAAACAAAACGACACAAGACACGACTCAAAAGATCCAATTTAACACTAATAAAACCCGCATTAATCCACCGATGGTGAGACTGAACCCTTCTTACACTTCACCAGAATTACGAACTCAAATGTGGCCAATATGGTACTGGATACATATTTTCATCAGAAATTCCAAGAAGATCCAGGAATATTCAAACATTTAGTTTATAAAATGAACTATTTGTCAATCCTGACCATATTGTTTATCGAAGTGATTAAAATATTGACATTAATAGTGTTTAACGACCTATTATATAAAAGAATAATTTACACAAATATTAGAAAATTCGTATATTTAGTCCACAGAATGAATTTTGATTATCAATACGGAATCAAGATGCTTAATGAATACTTAATACTTAATCGTCAAAATTGTGCAGTTATAGTAAATGGAAACTTTGTGTAATTTTCGTATATACTCGTTGCAATTCAAAACCACTCGAGCCAATCGATCCTAAATTCTATACAGTCGCATAGTATGTGCTATACAACGCACCAGATGCGACTTAATAGAATGCAAGCGGCATCGATGGGTGTGAGTGGTACTGTTTGGTTTTGAACTGCAACGAGTATATTTTCATCTCACAATTCGTTGCTCTCGTTCACTCAGGTATTGTTTTGGTCATATCTCCATGAAGGATTATCCAATCATAATGAAATTTTGACCAGTTATTTGGAGATTTTATAGCTTTGATTTGGCACCAACAAAACTAAAATCGGTACACAAATAGCTCAGTATGTAATCGGAGACTAAACTGTTTGATTACTATTATAATAGGCCTTCAAGTACTGTTTCGTTCATATCTTCGTAACGAAATGTCCGAATGAAAAAAAATCAATAGCGTTCTATGAGAATGTTGAAGCTTTCATTTGCCGTCCACAGAACTGAAATCGGTTCACAAATAACTGAGAAACCGATGTGACATTATTTGTAACGCACACACACACATACACACATACACACACACATACACACACATACATACACACAGACATGTGCTCAGCTCGTCGAGCTGAGTCGAATGGTATATGACACTCGGCCCTGTAGGCCACGGATAAAAAGTCGAGTTTTCAAGCGATCTTAATACCCTTCTATTGATGTAAGAAGGGTAAAAACGTGATCCGGTGATGGTTCGAAATGTAAACAAACACTTAATCGTACACAACAGTGCAATCCTTAGTTACATCATATCATTGTTGCAGAGTGAAAGAATAACGGATGTATCACTCGTCCTAATTATCGTATGTTTTTAGGTACAACAAGTGATTATTTGACACACTGCGTCTAGCTTATGCTTCGATTTTACAGCTTCTCCGAAATCTTATCATCAGATCCAATTCGTTACACTGAATTTACTGTATTTACTGTTTACTTTACTTCAATTTACTGAACTTTGAAAAGTTATTTACCGGGTATGCAAAAGTCAGAAATAACCGAATTATGATAATATGTCGAGCCAGCTCAGCTGCTGTGGGTTCGGTAATTCATTACTGGGGCACGTCTTATTAAGAGTTTATGTTAATGCAGGCCAGAGCCAAGTTCCCTATATTATCGTGAACAGGAACCTCTCCCTCTGTCGTCACTTTAACACCTTTAAGGTGTTTTTGTGACCTGTCCACTGCCCTGGGGCGCCCCCCTTATCTAGACACGATTGCATCACGGCAAGGAGCTACCAACAAACATATTCCAACACTTACCGGTCGCTTTCCATGTTGTAGAGATCAATTCCTTTGGCCTGTGCCGCCGCCATCGCCGTACCGAGTGTAGCCGGATCGCTGACTTCCGTTTTCACTGCAGGTAGTGGTTCGATTATGCAAAGTGAGAGACAAGATGCAATAATTAAAATTAGATTACGGCGGTGTGATCGTCGCCGGCGTGTTCGAAGCAGGGTTGTACTCCGATACTTACACACTGGGATCCCGACCAGGTCGGCCTGTAGCTGCATCAGGAGTGTGTTATTGGTCATGATACCGTCCGCGTGCAGCTTGTTTAGGTTGATACTGTTTGCAAAGAGGGCACATAAATTAATAAAAACCCGTGATAATTTGGCATCTTTATGGCAGTTGTGATTGGAGGGGAGCCGGCACTTACCCGCAGTCTTTCTTCATAGCTTCGATAATATCACGTGTCTGGAAGCAGACGGCTTCCAAGGCGGCTCGGATGATGTGGTGCTTGGTGGTGAAGCTGGTGAGACCGCAGATGATGCTGTGGAGGAAACGAAATGGGACAAGTTATTAGTTCGGGTTTAGTGAAGTCACGTCCAGGCTTGAGCAGCAATCAAGTGGTCGTGCGGCGCGATTTGCATCAAATTAGAAATGTACGAGACGAGATGTTTATAGCAACAAGCGGCGGGAGGAGACGTTTGTTTGTATATACAAAGGGTACATGTTGTTTTACAACCGAGAATACACAAACCAGGTCCATTTGTCTGTGAATGGTTGGCATTGCACTTGACATTGCATGGTTCGGCTGAATCTCGCGATCGCGAGATAATTCGAAGAACTCCACACGTTTATTGCATTATTGCAATTTGCGTCGGTCACGTCTTGCATGACCGACAACCGCCGACCGCCGACGCATAGAGAGGGTAATAGTCAGCTAGACATAAAAGTGTATAAATAAGTATTGGTACAATCAACGCCCGTACAATGATATAACAACGATTCACGATACCGGTATGCGGCCAGTATTTGCGTCGCATAAGGGGCGCCATAAACAAGGAATGGGATTCCCGTCGTTGATCATGGTGAGATTTACGTCGCTCGTGAAGATTGTCTTTGCGCAGGGATGGAATTTTACTGCGTCCGCTTGTCATTGAATTGATAAGCATCGAATGAACTGGGTTAGATTTTAAGAAGAAAAACACAGCCTGAGAGCTGAATAAAGAGTGGAGTCGTTGTGTTTTTTTTACAAGATTTAAGGTTAGATTTTTTTTTATTAGATTTAAAAGAAATCATTTTTAGCGTTTCCAGCCGAAATGACCTACCGACCAACTTCGAGTGTCTCCTATTTAATTGAAAATTAAAAAAAGTAAGTTTTTCACTGATGCAAACTATAGACACTCAAGTACTTGAGTGTCTATAATGCAAACATGTTTTGGACTCGAGAGTCAGTTTTAAAAAGGGCGTAAGCATTTTGAATAGCACTTTAATTAATAATTTGTAGCTCGAAAACCTTTTGCTGTACAAAAAAACTGTCGAAGAAAAAGTCGTGGCCCTATGTGTGAAGGTTGTGAAAAAAATATACACTGAGAAAAAAAAATCAGAAATCAACATTGATATTCAACTATCTCAGAAAACTATTACTTTATTTATTTTATTTTTTGACTGTAAAAACTTGAAGTTTTTACGCAATTTTCAGCGAAGACTACACTGCCGTTCTACGCATAACTGTCCCATGTTGCTTTTGGTCAAATTGCAGCTTTTGCAATTTATGCTCAATTTTTTTCACTTTTACTATTGGATACAAACAAAAAAAATATATACTTTGTTCTGAGTTTGCATCAAAAAAACATCAAGTTAGATTGTCCCATGTTGAAATTCTAGGCATAAAAGTCCCACTTAAGAGGTCTTAGAAAACAAAATTGATTTATGTTTACAACATTCGTTGTAGGAACAACTCGACACTCAGCATTGATAAGGGGCTTATAAGTAAACTTAAACAATGACTTTGACATGAAAACATTGACATTAAATTGTTTACATAAGCCACCATTTGCATTTGATAGAACTGTGTTTTAAATGATGATATGGTGATAAAAAATAATCAGAATCATGGTAGGAGCATAAACAATAATGCACATGGCATGTGTATTTGAAAACGTACATTCTATCGCTACCGATACATCAATACATCATGCAGTGCGACTGATATGCCTAGAATTTTCAGCTGCAAGGCAAGATTCTACGCATATCAGTCCCACTGAATATTTCACCTCGTATTTTACATACATAAATAATCTTATTGTTTGTAATACCACAGATTACATCGAAACTCAGCCACATCTTCAAATGCCACTCATAAATTTGTGGGTTTTACCACGAATCTTACCAGCCCTACACAATATTGATGCGAAACTTAAAACGGTTTTTTCTCAACTACAACTTTTGCAACATGGGACAGTTATGCGTAGAACGGCAGTACAGGATGGAGAAGTGGCAGGAAAAAAGGTTTCTAAGACATCAACATTTGGTGCATTCTCAAAATTTTTTATATTTGCAAGTATAAACGTATTATAATGATATGGGGATCGCAGCAAGCCGTGCCTTGAAACTGACGTGTTTTGTTTTTGCTCCTTTGTGAAAGAAGGGAATACAATCGTTTCCCTCCTGAAACGTCTGATTGTCGGTAGTATTTTCTAATTTATTTAATTAATTATTTTCTTATTTTTGTGCTTCGCCACCGCACCCGGAAGAAGAGTTAAATCAGCTTAGTTTTGTTAAGTAGTGTCTATAGTGAATTTGTTATCTCAACCATCTCTGTTTGTGGAAACCCGCAAGAAACAGAAGTCGGACGACTCAATTTAGTCTTGTTTTAAGTCAAACCTGACAAAGTATTGCGGGTCGAGCAGCGGTTGTGGTAGTGTGGAGTAAACGTTACCAGTGCAATCATCAGCTGGGTATTGTTCGTTGCTGGTTGCCGTTCGAAATTTTTTGATCGGACACGGGATCAATTGGATTTAAGCTAAGTACTTCTTATAATTTTGATACCAGAATATGTAGTTTTAGCTTCCGTAGAGTGGAGAAAATTCCTTCAATCGCACATACATTTTTTGAGAGATTCAAATAGTGAGTTGACAACCAGGAAGCAGGATGCGGCAGGAAGCAGGATCCTCACAAGTTCCTACAAGTTCCACGCCTCCAAAATCCATGTGATCACAAGAAACTGAAACATTGAAACTCTTAAGGTTATCAATAACTTAAACATTGATCTGGGTCAAGTTTATTCTGTCAATTTAATAAAAGATGCTCAGACTCTTCATTTGACTGATCGTGAAGACGTACAAGCTTCAAATGGCGAAAATCCTTTTCGAAGATTCAGACAGCAAGGACGACGAAGATAATTTTGAGAGCCGAGTTTGATAGCCCTGTTTTGTCATTTAACGCTCAATTCACTTTAGTACATTTTTGAAAAAAAATCACATAGAGTTATCGTTATTCTATATCCGGAGCAATTTGCGATTTGGGCTTACATGCAAAATATAAACAAAATGTTTTTTCAATGCAATTCACAATTATTACATCTAAATCATGAGTTTTGACCTTTTTGTCCTGGTTTTGCTATAATTTTATTTATTAAATGTTGTTTTTGCAAAGGGCGTAGAGTTATTTCGTAATCAAAAGAATTCACTCTGCGATTTACGCCATATTGATTGTTGACAAAGTGAAAGGCGTAATTTAAATCAAAACATAAACATGGCGTAAAGTAAAAAGCGATACAGACAAAAAATCAAAACAACGGCGAAAAGTAAAAGGCAATACCTACAAAATAATCAAAACAACGGCGAAAAGTGGAAGGCGAATCCTATGAAAATGTCAAACATTGGCGAATAGTATAGGGCGATACCTTTATTTCTAGTACTTGAGGGGCCAGCATTGAAAATGGCGTAATCCAACATCCTAGTATTGATAGGCGAATATTAAAAATGTGCAAATTTCAATGAATAACGAACGGATTTCCATCAGCATTTATATATGAATCAGAAACTAGCTTTGTTTTCTGTCTGTAAGCTAGATTGTATTTGAATTTATTCGTTAATCTGTAAATTACTGTTTGAAATTCTACTTGCAATATTACAATCATCATTTCCCCTTTGTTTACATTCTGCATGTTCGCCCTTATCGCAAATTGCTCCGGATATATTTTATTGTTCCATAAAAATACGCAAGCTTTTTTGCAATGCTAATGCGACGGAACATTTTTTCGAAAACGTATCAGAGTAACAAAGTGTCAGATAAAAGCTTTTGATATAACACAGATATTCTGGAGGACTTATTTCTGGCAGATGGGAAATAAATTTTCAGTGAAGAAATTAATCCGAAGTATCGTGGAGTGATATTATTTGTGTTGCTTTTAAATTCTTTCCTATTAACGGGGCAAATACATATCATTACATAAGAATTGGTTTTCATACTTTCTAGTGAAAACGATGGAGCCGAACCTTCATCCGGTCTTTCGGATGATGAAGCTGATATTGATGAAAGCATAGACAATTTGTCTATTATTGAACAGGGTCATCCCATAGGAGGAGGATGTGTGGCTCAAGATGTGCAATTGGCTCTGAAAAGTGTACTTAAGAAAAAATCCGTAACTAATTTCCTATCTACCGCCCGGAAGCTGTTTAAGACAATGCGAGCACAGCTATATGTCAATTCGTTCCGTCTAGAAAAGTCCTGAAAAGTATCAATCTTATATGGCGAAACAAGGTGGGGAATTGAATTATTCACCAAAGATCTAAAACAGAAACACGGATTTGGCACCTTGCAGAACTTTCGCTGCCTATATTTTGAAGTTAAAACTGTTAAGTGGATGATCGTTGAAAAGTTGTAAAAATGCTCCTTGAGAACTTAAGAACTTTTTTTTTATAAAATCGCACCATTAAGAAAATATAATGTTTTCCCAGGGAAAAAGTTACCCGATTCGTGTTGGAAACTGTTTTCAGCTACAAATTATTAGTGTCCCTGTGTGTTTCTTTGATGTTTTCATGATAAACTATTCATTTTAAGTTAACACTTACGGTTACCTAATGCGAAACATCGTTTATTGGAAAATGATGAAAATTTGTGATTTCTAGTGCGATGACTGCGTAAAATGATTGAATTTTGTATGGGAAGCTTATGTTGTGCAGGAGACAGTAGAGAGAAGGCTTTCTGTCTATGTGTGTTTGCAATCAATCTCCCACTGACCGGCAGTACTTTTATGGAAGAAACTTGTCTGTATTTCTTCAGTAATTTATATGTAATCACTATGTGCAAACATTTTTAGCCCTGGAGATTGAAGGTGACAGCTCTATTGAAAATCCAACGACCCATTTCAAGTATGCCTGTTCATAAACGTACATTCTGAGGTCCTCTTCATACACAATAAACCCCGCATGAAAATCTTCACATATTAAATGGATATGTGGAGAGTTTTCACACTTCCAGAATCTAAAATGGACATTCTTGATCCTGAGGTGTATAAAGTTAAGGTCTATTTTTGATAATATAAAACGACCTCACGAATGTTGCTTATCTGGTGCTGGAAAGCTCTTTTGGATGCGGAGCGGGGCACTAAAAAACAAAACAAAATGGGAGGGATAAAAACTACCGACGCACAATCCATCTACAGAAACACGACCATAACACACTAAGAGAGGGATTCCATTCCATATAATTTCACCATTAACTTTAGTTGAAAAAATGAATGACTTTAAATTTTATTTCCGCGAAAATGACGCAGCAAAACCAAGACACGTCATTTTCAAAGCACGGCTTGCTACGATTCTCCGACAGTAGAGAAAATGCTTTCTATGACAATATTCTTGAATTTTGGTTCAAAATTACATTAACAAGCAAACATTTGTTCACTAACCAAGATCTAAGGAAAATACATCCAAACTTCTTTCAACCAACAGGAATTCGATACAGTAGTGCTTCTAGACTATTCTAAACATTGGTAGTAAACGATTTTTTAATTTATTCGTAAATTCACTTTTATTTACATCTTGTATGTGATGCAGCATGGACGGTGTCATGATATCAAATACGCAAAAGAAACCACAGTAGAAACTACCATTTCGAGGGTTAAATTAAGCGCAAACACCAACAATCTTCGAATCCTGACTGATAAATGCAGATTTGCCAGTTTCACGAACAAAGTCCTCAGTATCAGGAATGTTAGCTCATGGTTGTACAACACCGATATAGTCATAATTTGCAGCGTGATAACTGTTCATGGCAGTTTTGAACACGGTTCATAGCGGTATATCATAACATGAAAACACGACATTTTCATGTGAATCATGACAAATTTCTTATGAAGAATCATCTATGTAAACCTCATGTATGCGCTGAGTCTTAGGCAGAACACCAACAATCTTGTAAACTCATTGTAAATGCGTTCCATTCTTCCAACATGCCTTAATGCGAAGGTTACATCAGAATGGATTTTTACTTCCACTACGCCAAAGAAAAGGCTGTTGAAAGCGTTGAAAGGCACGTACACGGAGAACCCAAACTATACAAACTCAAGTGTGACAGTACTCAAAATTAAGTACTCTGATAGGACTCTGATCTGATAATTTTGTTCTCACTGGTAGGTAGTTTTAACTCAACCCTGAATGATTGAACAAGTTACCTACAGCAAGGTATTTTACCATAGGTTACATTTTAACTACAGCAAGGTATTTTAAAAGAAGTAAGTTTCCCATGTACGCGAGAGGCGCCTTTCGCGAAACTATCCAAATCGGAGTGTTGGGCGGTCACTTTGTTTTGGCTGAAAATTTTTGATCGCCATTCAATTAACAATGGTGGAAGGAAATTTGTTTTTTTTCGTACCGTGTTAAGTTTTAATTTGTCTAGTGTCAAGTTCAAAATATAACGCAATTGAGGTGCCTACAAATTGTATGGAGAAATCAAGAGAGAAATTAAAGAAAATTATGGACTCGGGAAGCTACAAAAAATAACCGGTAAGTGTAATTATTTCATTTATTCGAGTGCTTATTTTTATTCTTGTCGCTTTGAAATTTTAGACATTCCTGCATCAATGGCAAGTTCAAGGTGTTGAAGGAACACATTCGCTCGGTACACAAAATTACCACGAGCAAAAAAAAAACAACTTTACCGCTGAAATGTCCCCAGTGTACATAACAAACAACGAGAGTTTTTCTAATGTACTAGAGAATGTAATCAAATACATTTTATTTTATTTAAATTTATATTTTCTATTATTGAATTTAGAGAAAGAAAGTTCACTAGAGCAGATTTTCGAGTAATATTTTCAAACAAGAAAACTCAATTTTGGATTGTTTTTACTGTCGATTTGTTGTGAACAAACAGTCAATTTCACCAGGCATTAAGTCTTTCCGAAATACTAATAATTGGATACTTCGCAAATAACTCAATTATGACTGGTTTTACTTTGCTGTCAAGATGAGTGAAAATGACTTAATTTTGGATTGTTTGGGTTCTCTGTGCAGAGCAACACAATCGTTTGCTCGGCGAGCGCGCTCTTACCAAACACACGAACAGTGAAGTGTAAACCTTCGGGATTTCTCTTTTGTCATTTCGATCGCTCGATCTACCGAACGGGAGGAGCGTATATTTGTAGGTGTAGAGCAGATACCAAACACGCACGGTGCACCATACAACTTATGCCGTGCGCGTGGCCGATACACTCCACTCTTCGCTCAAACGGATTTCCAACCTACCGTACACTGACGGAACTTTCAACACTTTCTCTTCATATATTTCATTCTAGCAAAAACATTAATGTGCACTCTTGGTGCCGCATGGTGATGAGCGAACATTTCCTTCTACATCATAACCTCCACGCACGGAGAATACAAAACATAACAATTAAAATGTAAATAAAATAATAGTTTTTTGAGATATTTAAATTTTAATGTTAATTTCCGATTTTTTTTCTCAGTGTATATTTTTTTCACTCCCTTCACACATAGGATCACAACTTGTTCTTAGACAGTTGTTTGTACAACCCCGAGGTTTTCGAGCTACAAATTATTAATTGATGTGCTATTTAAAATGCTTACGCCCTTTCTAAAACTGACTCTTGAGTCACAAAAATCTATGTTTGCGTGGAAAATGCCCAGTCTCCTAAGCCAAACGCTTATGCAACGTTTCGTTCAAATCAGGAGCTACGTAGTAATGAGTTATGTTAAGTGAATATTTGAAACCAAAGTTAGTAGTAATCTTTAAACAGGTCTGTTAAAAATAGTAAGTATGGCAGTTCGATGGACTGTGTGGTTAGTACCAATGCCCAAATGCTTTTAAATTAAAGGTGCAAACACACCAACTACTTACAATGACTACCTCTTTCAATGCCTTACTCGATCAATTGCAAGCAACTCAATCAATTGGCACACCTTCCAACCTAGTTTTCGCAACTGCCTACTGGCACCGTTCGTGTCTACCAAACAACTGCAATCAGCGGCTTGCGGACTTCAAATCCAGACAGTCCGGTTTTGCAACTTCATAGAGCAAAAAAAAAATAACCAGCGTTAAATACTTTCAATCTTTAAATAACCCCTCGGCATCATCTAAGAATTAATGTGACGCGAGAAGCGGATTAAATCACAGCTCATTCAACTGTAGCAGCCTTGACGGCTGCTGGATGGCCCGAATTGCTGTCTTCAACAGCCTCCATGTGGTCACTGTTATCAGTGTTTAAAAATATAAACAATTTTTTCAGTGTGAAGTCCAAAAAAATAAAAATCCTCCTTTTGGAGCCAAAGTTCAGTCAGCTGTTGTGTGGTGGAAGAATACAATTTAGGTGGGGGCTCTTCCGAACGTCATCCACCAATATGAGAGTGAGTTGCAAATTTCACCATTCAGTTGCCGGTCATCGGGAGGTTGGTCATTATCGTAACACTCGGATTGACGTAAGCGTTTCGGCAAAAATTGCATACCCTTCCTTTTTTTGCTAAAGCTGGTTTTCATCTCAGTTGGCGGGGCGCTATGGGTCGTTTGCTAGTCAATAAATGTAGCTCTATCTGGTTGGCAATAATGTCAAAATTAATAACACTAATCAGGAACCAGTGCGTTTGCAGTCTTATCAGTCGTAAAAGTGACTATTCCACTCTCAAACAACTTTTATCTGATGGATTTACAAGCAACAATAGAAAACAAAAGTCATCAATTCAAATTTGTGTGTTAATCTACTCTATTCGATGCAATGTGAATGAATCATATGTACTTTGTATTTTGTAGTTGTGATAAGCCAGCCAAGTTCGAAGAATTTCCGCTTGCTGTTGTCACATCATATTTACATCTAAGGTCACCGGTGTCACTGATGGTGATTTGTAAACAAGAGCAAGCTGATGGTACATGAAGCAGCGATGGAACATCAATGGTACTTACCCTCTTGCGTCTTTCCTCCAGTAGGGCGCAAACAGGCCGGTAAAGGCAGGTACAAAGTAGACATCACCGGTTGAGAACACGCTGCCGGCAATCTAAAAAAAATAGGGAAATGATTTTAAGAGGGGTTTTCATAACTGAACATAGGGTAAGGGGATGTAATGTTAGCCTAGCTCCTTCATTCGGCCTATGTACCAAATGTGTCATTAATTTAGCGATAGTCAACAAAATCATGTTGCTATTAGGATGACCGAAGGAATCCGAAGCAATAGAGATAATATTAATCAACTTATAATTGTTCACTTTCACGTAATTTTCGATTCCTTGAACTTTTGGGGCATCATGATTACACCGGTTAAGCTGAACAGATGATCTACACGATCTTCAAGTGATCTAAATTTAATTTATTGAATCGATAAAGCAAGTAATGCAGTCTGGATGTGCAGAAAATAGTTACACGTTATAAACTAACTGTTCACATAGCTAAAATAACAATTATTTTACATGAAAATCGTAGACCAAATGTTGTATCAATAACGTATTAAAAAGGATGTTATTGATAAAATTTCAAGCGAAAATGCATGAATTTGTGGTTGTTTATATTCAGTGACTCATCAAAACACAAACCGAAAAAAACAAAATCATTGTATAGTGAATAGGTATTATAGGGGTATGTGGATTATAACATTGTTCGAAAAAACAGAGATTTCAAAATATAAATAAGCAAGTGAAGACATGTGCTATTTTATTACTCCATTAAGCATCATTGGCATCATGGTTAAGGCGAGAGCTGAAAGGTTACTCTTGTATAAAACCATAGCGGTATTTATCCCTACACGACCAGCTGTTTTAACTCAGTTTTGAGACGTTTTTGACTCACTTTCGTCAAAAGTAGAGTCACTCAAATTTGAGTAAATGTTACTTGCATTGACAAGGCGACAAATCAAAAA
The DNA here is from genome assembly GCA_034211315.2 of Aedes japonicus. Taxonomy (NCBI): domain Eukaryota; kingdom Metazoa; phylum Arthropoda; class Insecta; order Diptera; family Culicidae; genus Aedes; species Aedes japonicus. The sequence goes on along the minus strand of JASCZW010005389.1, from coordinate 238,066 downwards.
CGTCGACTCAAATCAGGTGGATGTTTTTGATTTGTCGACTTGTCAATGCCAGTAACATTTACTCAAATTTGAGTGACTCCACTTTTGACGAAAGTGAGTCAAAAACTGAGTTAAACGGCTGGCCGTGTATACTGCCTCGAGAGAGCGCGGAGATAGAAGAAAGCGAAAGAGAGAGAGAGAGGGCAAATGTAGCCGTACAGCTACCAAGAGGTAGAGCTACGGCAGCGTTGCCAATATTTTTTTTGAATAAACTGGAAGAATGCAAACAAAAGAACTGAAAAAACTGGAAGTCCACATTCTGGATTATACACGGACAGAAATGATGCATGATTGATATAACTTTTGCCATAGTTATCCCAAGCTTCGAAGATATTCTTGACATAGTTAATTTAAATGGTTGTTTGAAAATGATTGGATGTTTACATCAAGCATATATTTCATTTGAATCAACGTTATTGAACATCAACTATTAAATGCGTAAATCAAGCATACATGTCATTATTTGAATCCGTGTTTATCGTTGAATCACTCATATTGGAAGGTTAAATAGGGCATATAGCAGCTCTACTGAGCCTCGTGGCTGCCATCCGAACTCTACGACAAAGCGAAGGAAAAAAAATAACATGGCGGCGGCAGATCACTCGGTTGACTTGGACGACGACCTGGTTGAAGAGTTTTATGTTGACGAAGAAGTGGTAGAATTATTGAAATCGTTTGGATTATCCGCGGCGGGCATCGAAGAGTTTGTAGGTATGTAAGCAAATTGTAACTATTCTTTAAAGTAGTTTTAATGAATTTTGATTTACGACGTAATGCGCTACAATTAATCGAGCGTGAAGAAGTCGAATTTGCTGTCCACTCCTAGGGTCGCATGTTGATAAGAATTATATTTCCAATTTTCAAACATTGTTATATGTTGTTTAATTTCGTAATATCCAAAGAATATGTGCTAATTGAGTGAACGTTCCTATAATGGTGGTATTTTAGTGCAAAATGTTCCAATTAGAACACTAAACTAAAATACCACCATTATAGGAACTTTTATCGTAAATTTAACGATTTTTTTGATTTTTGGAACCAACCATAACATCATTTGAACGAATCTCTGTGTATGCTTAAACCAACCATCCGATACCATTAGTTCAACCCTCAAAATTAGGTCAAATTAAACATAAACATTATTGAATTTATCAGGAGAATCAGAGAGCTGTCAAATCATCAACAATGAATATTGTTGATGTTAGCATAATATGGTTGATTCAACCCTATTTCATGCTCTAATTAGATCATCAATTATGTTTAATTGAAGCTTCCATTATTCTTCGATCTATTGTATTATGCGTGAAACAATCTCAAAAAAGTATTATATAAAAGTCAATGCACAAATATGCTTGATCGGGACCGGAATATTATTGATATGACTTTATTTTTTTTCTCCGTGTATACTAACATTCATAAAATACTATTTGGCCTTTTACCATCTGACATACTGACATATGGTTAAAACTGTATAGAATACTGTTAATTTATAGTTATCAACTATAAGAGTTATTGTCAATATGGGTACAATATGGGAAATAGTATTGGCAATTGTTAATTAAAGGTTTTTAATTATGCGAGGATCCACGAAGGACACTTTACTTTGTAAACGCTTGACCTACATGACGTTTGATTCTCTGAATCTGCTGTGGTATTAAACATGTACCCCATTCAACCAATTGCTATTTTTGTGATTGAAAATAAGTGGTAGCCAGCAGAAATAACACAAATTTTTTTAAGCTGAAAAAATGATAATATTTTAATTAATTTGTTTCCAACAGATTTAAAAAACTGTTTAAAGTATTCTGAGTGTTATTTTAAGGTATGATTTTATCATATATGTGATAGCAAACGGAATTCTAAAAACAAAATATATATTTATTTGTTTACGTGATTAATATTGAAACTTAACATATATAACTTAACCCATATAACAATAACAAATGTTATTTAGTTTCTCTTCTAACCGACTCGTACATATGATAATTGTACTTGGCTTTTGTGTGTTGATTTATATTAACTTTTCCTGAAGTTTTTTTGCCATTAAAAGCAACAAAATTGTTGTTTGCCAAAATTCCCTTTATCGTGTTTTTCTGCAACCTGTTTCGAATTTAGTTTTGTTTATATTGTAAAAGAAAAAACTCTTTCCAGCATCGCAGATGAATAAGGCGGAATTGATCATTTTGGTACCTAATGCCGTAGAATCGGAAATGCCAATAAATTATTAAATCTTTTCAATGATAAAACCTCTCCCCAACACACGAAGGTGAAAACATTATTTGTTTTCCCAGTAATCTGTTTCCCTTATGCTCACACTTCTTTAATTCATTGCAATAATCAATAATTAATGGGTCAAACCCAATTTCAGGGTTGTGTAAAAAAACTGGAATAAACTGGAAATTTTTTTTTTTAAAATGGATGATTTAACTGTTTGACTGGATCCCGTAAAAAAAACTGGAAGAATCCAGTTTAAACTGGAACATTGGCATCTCTGAGCTCCGGTAAGAAGGAAAGAATCTAAAGGCCGAGCTACAATGGGGAGCGCAGCGGCGCGGTGCGGCAGTTTTTGACAGTTACTCCATATATTTTATGTCAAAAACTGCCTCAAAGCGCCGCTGCGCTCCCCATTGTAACTCGGCCTTAATTCTTTACCGCGATTCAAGAGAGCGCGCACGAAGAGGAGACGAAAAGAGAGAGAGGAAAATACAGTCGTGTTGCTACCGAGACGACAGGTATTTCGAATTTATCGGTACGCGATCTTGCGAAAGAAACTAAAATTACCTAAAAGTACCGTGTTCTGTTTTTGCCAATCATTTGACCAGCGCTTAACGACAAATGGACAAGAAGGTGGTAGTCAATATCATATATATAAAAAAGCGAAGCAGAGGCAAAGACTGAAGGCGTACAAAGTGAAAAAGATGCCCAACCGCGATGACAAAAAACATTTCAATGCAAAAAGTCGTGCTAAGGAGCGTTACAAACAGTTTCCAGAATCGGCTTTTTTAACGCAATGCAAAGGACCGCCGTTCCCGAGCATTTCCGGACAAAAGTGTCCAGATTCCCGAAGAAGTATTTGATTTGGCAGGCCATATGTAGTTATGGTCGAAAATCTCAAACTTTCATCGCTACCTGCACTATCAATTAGGGAGTGTTCGAGAAAGAATGTCTACAAAAGCGGTTGCAACCGTTTATCAGAAGCCACGACTCTCAAGCTCTGTCACTATGCAAAATCCATTCTGGAATGGTATAAGGGTACTTTCATTAATTATGTTACGCAAAATGTTACTTTTTATTATCCAACCCCTAGACTCGGAAAAAATGCGACACTTTGTTTTGGGTGTAACTCTTTATCGCGTGGGTAAAAATCTTGAAACTTTGGGTAATACTAGTTTAGAGTGTAATGTTTATGTGTTCAAAATTTTATTGCGATCTGTCAAATAGTTTTCAAGATGCATTCGAAACAAGAAGAGCTACGCCAGCAAATCTTGGGCACGGTGATCGATAATCCTGGTCAGTCGCACAGATGGATCGGCAAAAGGCTTGGAATCCATCATTCCACCGTGTCCCGTGTTGTGAAGATGTTCCAGGAGACGAAGACCATCGAGCGGCGCGCTGGAAGCGGCCGAAAACCAAAAACGGAATACCTAGAGAAAGCGCGGAGGATAAGGCAGTACTTTAAGAATAACCCGAACCTTTCCACCCTAGACGTGGCCAAAAAGGTCAATTCGTCGAAGTGGTTCGTCCAGCAGACCATGAAGCGGGCTGGGCTACGTGTTTTTAAAGCAAGGAAGGCGCCAAACCGGACTGACAAGCAAAACACGGTGGCCAAATTACGTGCGCGGAAGCTGTACCGTGAGTGGCTGGTCAAGCCAGGCTGTCTCGTCATGGACGACGGGACATATATCAGGGCGGACACCATACAAATCCTCGGCCTCAAATTTTTTATCGGTACGTCCCGCATGGAGGTTCCGGAAAAGTTCCGGAAGAGAAAGATGGATAAATTCGCAAAGAAGTACCTGTTGTGGCAGGCGATCTACGAGTGCGGACGGTACAGCAAGCCGTTCGTTACAAACGGGCAGATTTATCGAGAGGAATGCTTGCAGAAGCGCTTGCTGCACTTCCTCCGCTTTCACCGTGGTCCCACGCTGTTCTGGCCGGATCTCGCTTCGTGCCATTACGCCAAGCCTGTAATGGATTGGTACGAAGCGAAGGGCGTTATGTGGTCCCGAAGGAGCGAATCCGCCAAATACACCAGAACTTCGTCCGATCGAAAAGTTTTGGGCGATAATGAAGAAAAGCGGAAAAACATTCAAAACCGATGAAGCTTTGAAGAAAAACTTGGAGAAATTGTGTAAGGAAGATGAACAAAGCCTCGTCCAAGAAGAACCAACAAAATTAAGGTAACCGTTTTTTGGGATGCACATTGATTACCTTGAAAAGGGGAAAACAGTCAATGACGAATATGATGCCAACTTATTGAGTTGATTTAATTTAAAATATTTTTTTACGGACTGATTGACCCGCTTTCGTAGGTATCGAATTGTGCATTTTATATTATTAAATCTTTGAATAGTTGTCAATTAAAACAAAAATCAAACGTAGAAATCCTTAAATTACTTTAAAAGTATATTTTAAACGTTGAGTTGTGAGACGAATTGAGGGAACCTTGATAAAGAACAGGAACCGAATAGCTTCTATTTCTATAGAGCTCAGCAGTAGATTTTGAAATCCATGAGATGTCTCAAATTTTACGGCAACTTCCTGTTTTTTTGCCAGACTTTGAATGAACGTACTACAAAACAGTATTCAATCCGAGTCAAATCATCAACCCTTCAACAACGCATCCAACCACAGAACAATCGGCACTTACCTTCTCCGAATCGACCGGAATATCCTTCAGCAGCCCGAGGTTATCCCTGAGCCACTTCATCGCCACTCCAGCAACCGCTACGGAACCCTCGAGGGCGTAGACTGCCGGCTTATCCTGTCCCATTTTGTACGCCAGCGTCGTCACCAAACCGTGTGTGGAATGTACGCACTGAAACAAGTCAAACCATCCCGTTAGCATGACCATTCTTAACCTTTGTAAACCACCAAAACCACTTACCCTGGTTCCTGTATTGTACAACAGGAAGCACCCTTTCCGATAGGTATTTTTCGCCTGGCCCTCCCGGATGCATCGCTGGCCGAGCAAACTGGCTTGCTGATTGCCCAGAATTGCACTGACCGGAATGCCATCCAACACGCCACCGTATTTGACGGTCCCGTAGATTTCCGATGAACTGCGAATCTCCGGCAGCATGTCGACGTGCAGGTTGAACGTCTTAATCAACATTGGATCCCAGAAAAGGGTTTCAATGTTCATCAGCAGTGTTCGTGATGCATTGGTTACGTCCGTTACGAACACCCCACCGTTGGGACCCCCCGTCAGGTTCTGCCCGAAAGCAATTATGAAAATGCAGGTGTTATTCGATAGGTTTAAAAAAAAGCGTTAACGGGGTCTTACCCAAATCAGCCAGGTGTCGATCGTTCCGGCGTAACATCGCTTTTCCCGGCAGGCTCGCCGTACGGCGCGGACATTTTGCTTCAACCAGGAAAGTTTGAGGGCCGAAAAGTACGGGGAAATAGGTAATCCGGATATCGATCGGAAGTGGTTGTGATTTTGATCCGGAATGCGGGCCAGCACTTTGTCCACGGTGGAATTGGTGCGAATGTCGTTCCATACTGTTTGGAAGAAGAGCAAAAAGAAGAAGACATTAATGTTCCTGCTATCGCTAATATCGCGGGCTTGGCAACCAACGATAAGATAACGAAAGTTGCATGGTTTTAGGTTAGTTAATTAAAGTCTCATACCGATTGCATTGTACAGTGGTTCTCCGGTATTTTTGTCCCAAGCAACGGTCGTCTCGCGCTGATTGGTGATTCCGATCGAAGCGATATCGCTCACCAGATAGCCCAAAGCTTCGAGCTTGATACAAGCTTCGACGGCACATAATCGCACGGCCTCCAACAGTTCGATCGGGTTCTGCTCGCACCAACCCTCGTGCCGAATGATTTGGGTGATGCTGAGTTCATGCGAGCACAGTTCCTCAAACTGGGGTAACTTGAAAACCTGGAAGATAAAAGGAAAGGGTTTATGGCTGTTCTAACTGCACGCAAGATTGTCATGCGATTTCGCAAGATTTTCAGGCCTATTTATGCGTGACGTGTGAGGTGAGACAACTCGTCGGTGGCAACCGTCGCCTCGTATCAATTATAATTGTCACCTCATATGTGAAAGCGAGCTGTCTGTCTCACCTCTCACGCCACACAAAATAGGCCTGTTTGTTTCGTTTTCCGGCCAGTGCATTTTCTAATGAGTGTGGGAATGATGCGGTTGATCGGAGTCCTATTGGAGTCCAACCAAGTGTCTCCACTGAGACTCGAACCCAGGCCCGACAATCGAATCAGCGTTAGATTGCTTCTTACTACGACAGATAGCTATTCAACACGATTAAGATGCACCACTCTGACGGTGTGGCACGTTAACATGTCCTACCGACCAGTGCCGGTAGAAATCAATCCATCTGCTCCCAAACGAGCTGAAAATGAAGATAACCTCAACGGACCGACCAACTGTCTTCGTGAATTTGAATCTCTGAAATGACAGTATTCTCTTGACCAGAGCAACCGCTGAGTTTCGAAGTCATTATTTGGTTTTGTTTATTCGTCGATGAATGTTCGTTATCAATGAGCTCTATACAGGTGGTGAAGAGCAGGGTGTTTGTCGGTATTAGTAACGAAAAATGGGTGATTGATGATTTCGGGTAGTGACGTAAAACTCCAAAAACAAGCGAATGATAACAAAGGTTCGTTATCGCCTGTGCTGTTGTCAATATCGATATTCAATTTCATCTAGGTGAGGATGATTTTGCGTATCAAATGAAGAAACAATAGTTGATTCTTTTGATGTAGAACATGGTGTGTAATGTCCAAGGCTCAGAACGATAGGTTACAATTACTATAAGTTGTAATTATGATTACAGAATGCAGTAAGATTCTTTAATAGACGCTTTTAAAAATAATAATTTTGGTTGAATTGAAAATGACTTCTTGATGTTTAATGATCACTCTCGATTTTAACAAAGCTACCCTGGAAACTCAAACTCTAATGAGCATCCAGGAACGAGTAGTCATAGAAACGTTGCCTTAACACACTCGCGGCGCCCTTGGCTACGGTTTTCAATTTGTCATTAACTTCCGGTGCGTTTCCCGAATGCTGGAAAGAGTCGTTTGTTTTCCCAATGCACGAAAAGGGATGCAAACGATCCGTCGCCAACTGTCGTGGAATTGCTGCACTAAGTGCTGTATCTAAGCTATTCGAACTAATTGTTCTACAAAGGCTGGTTTATGACTATTCACTGCCTATTTCTTCTGACCAACACGGTTTTATGCCCAAGCGCTCAACGGCGACCATCAGATTGCAATTTCCAAATACGACAAAATGGAGGTTCACGATCAATTGTTGAACTGACTCCGCTCATACCTGACTGGGAGATCTATGTCTATGAAGATTTCAGATTATGCCTCGTCTAACTTTTCAATAACATCCAGCGTTCCACAAGGCAGCCACCTTGGCCCATTCCTTTTCCTGTTATATATGAACGACGTGAACTTGGTCCTCAGATGCCTGAAATTATCCTACGCGGACGACATAAAACTGTACTACGTCATAAATTGTCCAGAAGACGCCCACTTTCTTCAGCAGGAACTACAAGTGTTCGACGACTGGTGCCGGATCAACAGAATGTTCTTAAATGTATCCAAATGCTCGACTATCTCCTTTGGCCGAAAACGTGCGAAGTATCTCCACGATTATATCCTTCGAGGAACGCGCTTGAAACGTGAAAAAACAGTAAAGGATCTGGGAGTAATGCTAGACACCAAACTGTCTTTCGACAACCACATTGCCTATATAGTTTCTAAAGCCTCATCGCAGCTAGGATTCATCTTCCGCTTCGCTAAAAACTTCAAAGACCTTCCTAAAAGAGTGCTAAATTTGTATTCTTGACCTTTTGTTCAAGACAAAATGACTACGAAAGTCATTGTTTACAAAAGCAGATTCGCCCTACTCTAATGTTGGCGCTGAACTAATATTATTATCTTTATTATTGTTTATTTTTGACACTTTACCACTGATTTGGCATTCGTGTCAACAAATAATATGGTTTTTTCTTTTTGTGTATGAAACCACAACTACTTTTCTCCTTGTAAAATAAATGCAAACTACAGCAAGATGACATTTAATTTCAAACAGTCGAGAACTCGACACTGAGTAAGTCTGTAAGTCGCAGACGAAACAGGCCTATCTGTCAAAATATAAGCTTTCTATAGGGGAATTTAACGGAAATTTAACTTGCTCGCGTTTACTAGTGATAGTTCTAAAAAGTGTTTCAGTTTTTTTAAAGAAAAAGTGATCAAGTGAAGTGTTGATTTAAATTTTCCTTGTTTTTGAACTGTTTTGAACAGTTTTGATCTGTCTTGAGTATATAAACTTTGAAACACAGTTTTCAAAATTATATCTGATTTACCATTTTAGAAAATTTGAAACACATTTATTTTCCTTTATAAAATACAAAAATTTCATAAAAATGAACAATTTTTCCGGAGAATTCATTCTTGTAGAATTTTCAATTTTATATTATTTAAAAACTTAATTTTCGCCAAACCTTCTAACATGGCGAATCTGATGCCCTTTTTAAAACTGTACTTGAAAATTTATAAATTCAACACAGTTCAAAACGGTCGATGCATTTGTTAATTTCGCCTATATTGTAGTTGTTTACATTCTTTTTCCATATCTTCAAAAAATTCGAAAAATTTCCATAGAATTTCGATGCCCTGGAATACTATCGATCTTAATCTAATTCTTCAGTTCAACCTCAATTACCCATGTATGTTTCTTTCGAACTGCCGTGAAGTTCTCAGTAGGTTTTTGATGAGATAATCCTCGGAATTCTCCTACAATTTTTTTGAACTCTCTTTAGAAATTTAGCTCGATATAACTTATAAATTTTCGGAGTTGTGAAGGAATCAGTATCAACCGACACCGCGTTTAAAACGCGTAATCCAAACCAATCAAAATTTTGATATAAATTTAAAATGTTCATCGCCTCAATGTTGTTCTTTGTAGTTTGAAGATTTCTTAGTTTAAACCAACCCGGTAACATCTTGACAGCTCCAGAGTAAAGTCAATGTATCCCGATAATCTTGCCTCACTGGTTCTGTCAATTCGAATGAATTCTAGAGCAAATTATCAATTGAACGAATTTACATCGACTGTTATTTTCAAAGCTGTAGAGCTCATATTCGTACTTGATAAATATAATGCTGGCGTTATGTGGCAAATTTTCCAAAATATTAAATGGTAGATATTTTTTCCTCGAGACTTAGAATACTACACGGATACAAATTTCGTTAATTTAAAATAAATATATCGATGTTGAACTTTAAACATAAGAATTATTTAAAGCAAATCGAAAGCATGCTTCGAAAGAAAATAACAATTTTCAAATCAAACACAAGGCATGTTAATTTCAACAATATATTCATCGGGTAGGTGTACGTCTCTCTTCAGATCATGAGGCTGAGATTCGACACTCGCAAAATTTCAACGCTCGCAACTTGAGCCAATCGGCACATTTATCGGTTGGTTATTTACTCAATTCCAAAAATGAAACTTTGAGCAAACCCCTTGAATCAGGAAATTATTATTATTCAAGCCAAATCCAGAATTAAGATAACCCAGATTCATAGGATAAATAAAATAAATTAATTAAAATTCACATATTATTCACACACAAAAATATAATGTGCCTTTATTCTTATCATTAATATGTTTAAAATATACATAACATTATTTTTAGTTTACGCATTGATGTCACTTGGTAGAATATGTTTGATATAAAGCAAGTTTACATTTGCGACCAGAATAATCTAAGTTTATGCTGGATTTACCTGGCCTATGTTTGTTATGACGATATTTTATTCTGCGTGTAGCAAAAGAATAATATAAAAAAACCGTAATTATAAAAACACATTCCGAAACTTGCTGCACTTGAAAAATATCCGAAAGCTAGCCTGGCGTGAATAAAATAGCAGTCTACTCTACTCTTCAATGGCGCACTATACTTCTGAGTATGTGACGCTTTGAAACCTTTAGCACAATGAAAAGCCACCGAAGCAAAGACCAAACTTCGCTCTGCGTGTAACAGTGTACGCTTACACTGAGAAAAAAGACTGGTAACGCAAACATATTCTAGTTTCATTTAACAGAAAATTCACTTTAAATTTTCTATGGTAATTAAAACAAACTAAAATTTAGAGTACTTGAGTAATTGTTCCGGAAATTCAGCAGTAAAGTTCAACCGGCATCCTTTTGAATTTTCCATTATTTTGATTGTTTCATTATGACAGCTACGAAAGCAAACAGATTCGTAGTTTGATTCTACCAACCTCTTATGGTTTGTTTCAAACAAATATTAGAATGATTGAAACTGAAATGCTGTTTGAAACAAACAAACAAAAATGGTTGGAACACCGAAAACATCCATTAGCAATCACCTTACATTTATTCTGTAATTTTAATTATTTGAATAAAATGCTATCAAACATTAGAAAAGTGATGTAGAAGGAGATGTTCGTTCATCACCATGAAGCACCAAGAATGGACAGTAATGTTTGCTAGAATGCAAGATTTTAAGAGTAAGTGTTGAAAGTTCCGTCAGTGTTGAAAGTTCCGTCAGGAAATAGAATAGAAGTATTGAAAATTGAGCGAAAGGGCATGGGTACAGTGGTACTCGAACCAAGGACTATACTATTGCCTAACATCCCACTACGGGGTAGGTCAAGGCACGGACGAATCCGCCACCTCAACAGGCAATAGTAACGCGTTGGATGGCGCTCATGTACCAATGATAGCTTATGATAGTTTCTAGCGGTAGTTTGTTTGCACTCTGTTTTGATACATACATGGGAGCGTTCTAGCAAACATTACTGTCCACTCTTGGTGCCTCATGGTGATAGGTGAACATCTTCTTCTACATTATAATCGTTACTCCACGCACGAAGAATACAGAAAAGTGCACATTTACAATTATAGACTTCTTTCAGTTTATGCTTGGTGCTGAGAGAAGTGTAACTCATACATTAAATAAAACAGAAACTCATACACCAAATAAAAATAATCTCCTCTTCAGCATTCTTTATCTCCCGTTTCTCTTTCTCTCTCTTTCTTTTTCATTTTCCGTCATTCCCATTCTCAAATTATGATGACTTATATTCGATACAATTCAACCCAAATTAATTGAAAGAAAGCCACATCAGCATTACGCCTCAATCAAAATTTGTTCTTGCTATGTATTTATCATCCACATAATACCTGGTACAGACATACAACGTACAGCGTTGTACTCCTTTAGTCAAGTACGTGTTTTTTGGTACTGGATTAAAGTATTTGACAGTTCGTACAACGGTCAGCGTTGTATGTCTGTCCCAGGCATAAAAAGAAACGAAAACATGTATTCCTAAGCTTATGCACGGTAGAGACATCTACAATTTGTATTTGTAGATGGGTACGTGAAACTAAGCTTATCTGTCAAGATGCTCGGGGGTTGGTTTAAACTTGACTCTATATAGATTCAGGTCTATTCTCCGCCTCGGATGAGTTGAGCTGCCTCAAGAGAATCGAATAGAGTGACTACATTCTCCATTTGATCCACACGGAATAATACGAGGTATTTATTCACCACACTCGATTCTCTTAAGGCATTTCGACGCACCATGGGGCAGAAAAGACCTAATTATTCGATTGAACCTGTTCTGATTCTTCAATAAAAATAACATGTCAAAAACAATTACGCTACTTTCGTCGCTCTTTTCAATATTCCTATACACGAAAAAAAAAAAAATCTTTGGGAAGGCCCCCTCCAGACTAATTGTCTAGCTCCGCAAATAGTTGTGATGAGATTGTTGATTCAAATTCTAACATTAAGGGCATCTTCAGCGGCGGTCTATTTTTTGAACAACTTTATACTTGATTTGCATCAACAAAACTTGAATAGAACCAGCTAAAATAGACCAACTTTGCGTTCCCCGCAGTGGTGTTGTATTTCTTATTATTTTTTAACCCGCTAACACCTGTCATTCTGTCAATCATTCAACATCAGAGATCAAAAGTGTTTATTTCAGAGATCGCATATTTTTCGCAAACTTTTAGCCATTGATTGGTTTGACCAAAAAACTTATTCTTTCGTTTGGCTGAAGGTGAGTGTGTGAATGCATGCATTTCATTCAATTTGGCAGCGGAAAACAAGAGTCAAAATGGAAGGGGTCACGTCCTTGATGACGCAAGAAAATTAGAATTCAGAAAACGTTCCACCAATTTTTGCATTCTCAAAAGTTTAGAAAACATTCCAAGGATTTTGCAATAAGTTTAGAGAGCTTCCTAAAAGTTCATGGATCTTCCCAGAAGGTCGAAAAACTTGTCAATAGTTCAGTGAACATCCCAGAAGCTCGTACTTAAGTTTTCAGATGAACTTAAACTTCTTACTATTCGATAATTTTTCGTACCGAACCAAAACGAGAATAAAAACATCAACAACTTTTTTAATAGATTTCACGGAATTTCCACCGCATCACAATATTGGAGATTCTAAAAAGTTCTTGTTAGGTTTAACAACATCTCGAAAATGTTATTTATTCCACAGAAACTCCACCAACTTGTTAAAAAATTTACAAATTGACCAACTTCCCAGATTTGTTTCAATTTCTCGTAAATGAATTAAGGCTTTGTAATATTCTGCTTCTTATCATAAAATATGTATCATCTAGAAGTTCAAATAACTTCTGTGAAGATAAATTAGCTTCACAAAGTTCCGGTAACTACCAGAAAGTAGTGTTTATCCCATGGGCGATCAGCAAACATTTTGTAAGTTCAATCAAGTTTCCAGAAACGTTGAGAATGTTTCAGCAATTCAATGGACTTATCTGAAGTTCCACCACTTTTCTTTTCAAAAGAGAGCGAGCAAACTTCATGATTATCTTGAAACTTTTAATAAGTTTATTCAACTTCCAAGAAGCTTAACCAACTTCTGTCAAATTCATTATATTTACACCCAGTCTTCATAGATATTCCGAAGTTCATAGTAGTTCAGAAAATAATGTTTAAAGAGTTCGTTCAGTTTCTAGCTAATATAAGCTCTGACCAATTAACCTAACTGTAGATAAGTGCATAGGACTGTCTAAAAGGTGTAGAATATGCAATTGAATAATATAATGTTTAAAACCGATTCCTGGAAAAATCAAAATAAAATAGAATTTTTTCTTCGAGAAATACGAGTTGAATCTATCTTCACGGTATAATCGGTTCCCCCAGAAAGCTTATCAAAACCGCCATAGTAAAATGTATCCCCCAGAAGATAAGCCTGAACATCCTGATCCCCAGTAAACCTGCCAAAAATGTATATATAACAAGCTTCTGTATCTGTGTGGCCTTTTGCGAGTGCTACTCATCACCAATCCATCAATAAACCGATTGTTAACTTTGAAGACTTCATTACTTTTCATTTCCAAGGAATCGAAATATTATTCAGAATCGGGAATTTGCTACCAAATTAGTCGTAAAATCCACATCAGTCACAACAGCCTCCCCATTACGAACTAGTCAGCGTTTCCGCAGCATGCAGTGTTTGTAAAAAAAAAATAAGAGAATCATTCAAGGGCACCGGGAGCAACTTGAGGTTATTATCTGCATCCGAGGTGAGCAACATCACTTTCTGTCCGGCGCCAGCATCACCTGCACCAAACACGGGCACATTTCGGCTCAAAAGCTGTAATTTTACTCAATAATTGGTATTATCAAGCACCGTGTAGTGTTTTGGAACGGTATTTTTCTTGTTCCAAATTGCTAAAAGAATATACCAGAATTAAAATGATACAAAATAGATCCGGTATAAAACAAAATTTACAACACCGGTGCAGCTATGTTTTTGCATTTGGTCTAAAAAAATAAATCCCATCCACGATATGGACCACCGTTGAAGATGCCCTAAGGATATACAATGCGCCTAACAAAACACACGAATGTTATAATTCAAGCGTTATTATGAACTGGATTCTGAAGTCTTACCAAAATCGAAAATTATGCACCAAACCGGTGCACTTATTCTTCGCAACATGGAAATGAAAGATTCCAGTGGACAATCGAATGTTCGGTTTTCTCTTACTTTTTGATCGATAACAATACAAGGGTATTTATCTACCTATCTCTTGAAGCAACACTTTGTTTTCGATTGTCCATATGAACTATATCCGGCACTGCTGCATTAGGGGTCAGCTAGATGCTGGTCTTCTTACTCATACCCCTACTCGACAACGACAAACATAGTTGAGATCACACCCATCCCTCTTGACTTACCGCAAACCGCGCGCTGTTGGTTCCCTCATCGATAACACCGATAAGCTTGCTACGTTCTGCTGAGCCCATGGCTTCCTTTGATTTTATTGCTCTCTTAATCGGCTGAACAAACGCGCTCACTCGGATATCACAGGGTTTTATTAACTGTTGGGTTATACAATATCACAAGTCGAATTCCACGCTGATAAACAAATACGACTAGCGTGCTGGGGAGCTGTGCCAGAACTAGTGACGTCGTTGGCGGTGACGAACAAAAGCAAAGAGCTCTACCGAGCGCCACGTTCTTCCTCGTTCATACAAGTTGCATAATGTCCAACTGACAGGCTGATGTGTATGCGTGCTATGCGCAGTAGTTTTATCTGTGCATGGAAGACGAGAGGAAAATCCTATTACAATGATGAAAGTGAAATGTTTAAATATGAATGAAGCAGATACTGCAGTTTGCTTACTGATTCACTGCCACTAGTTATTGTTTACTACAGCGTAAGTCATGATCCGGGTCAGTCGAGGGCTGCTTTGATACTGAGTTGTTTACGGGGTTCGGTTATCGGTAACGGGATATTCGATAAGAGCACACGCGAAAACTGAAGTGGCTTTGGAAATGATTGATTCCTGCAGGTTGATTAGGGCTCGACACTTTCGATCCCCTCGAGATCACCGAAGATCACTGCGAAAACTTTGACATGCAATCACTCACTCTTTTTCAATACAAACTCGGCATTTCTGTGACGCGCTTTGCGGTACGATAATCGTACGACATCGCTTTCAGGTTAGGAAAATTCAGGTGCAGTTGTGGGAAAAGTTCGTAAAATAAAAATTCCCGTTTTCCCTATAGTGCAGTGGAGACAAAGGAACCGTTCACTATCCGGATGGTCTTGATTGGATGTGATGGTTGAAATTGCCTAGTAAAGCCTAGTAATTTAATAACATCATTGTAGGGTTCAGGGTAACCCAAATAAGAAATTTAACATGCATAATATTAACTTTTGGCGAAACATATGCGTCATTTCACAAAATGGATTCTTTATACAATCAATTTATATTGTAATCAGGATTTTAGAATATATTGTTCTATGACAAAGCTCAAGTGGTAGGAAACGTCACTGGTTTCTTAAAAAGGAACACAATTCGAACTGTTTTACGAACCATCGCTATTTCACGCCCTTAACGGATAGACCCTCACAGGCGCATGTGCACCAGAGCTGTCAGTGCTAAAAAAAACGTCATCGAACACCGTCATGTGAATGTGTAAATGGGCAAGGAGAAAGGTGATTTGCAAACACGTTGGACGAGCCCCTCGAATCAGCCAATCAGCGCACACCAAAGTAACCGAACTGACGTCATGACCTAGAGAGGGGCAGCTCACCGTTCCTCACTGCATGTATACTGTCGTCAATTTCTACCACCAGACTCACCTAGATTGGATGCACACACGTCAATCTTCGCAAAGATTGTAAAATTCCAAACGATATTGACGGTATGATGAGGTTGCGATATAACATCGATAAGATAGCACTGACTGAAAAATTCCAAAGTCCAAACAGGTATGTCCACCGATTAGGCATTCACTCGCGTTCCACAATGCTCAGTTCAAAGTTCACTGAAACAATGATGGTTATTTTTTTTTGTCGCTCCAAAAATACAATTAACACTGCACCTAAATAGAATGAACTGGACAAACGACTTTCTGGAAATATTTTCACAGCAGTGTATAACCACTTCGTTGAAGACTTGACCGGCGACTGAGCTCTGGCGCCGCGCTGCCAGCGAGTAATAAGCTTACAGTTGTTGTTGTCGTCGTCGTCGTCGTCGTCGTCGTTCCGCCGTTAAAATCATAGAATATGGCTTATCTACATCTGTGATGCGTTGCTTGCCTGTCTGCTTTGGCATAGCAAGTGAGAATCCAACTGGAATGATTTACCAAACGTGATTTCCGCTTACTTTCAGATAATGTTTCATAGTTTGTCTAGCATTTGTATTTACTATTGTATTGGGGGTGGACCAACGAATCATTCTACCCATTAAAGAATTCTATACATTGTGGCGAATGCGGTTTGCGTCCATTTTCGGATTGGGTTTTTCTCTAGATGTCCCGCTCCGTGCACAACGTACGTTAATCTCAAACTTCGTCTAAAGAATGGTCTTCTCTTCAGTCCTTGACCGTAGGTATCGTAGCTCTACCTCTATTCTAAGTCCACGTAAACAAGCTCCCTGAACTGTCAAAATTGCATTGATGACGCCATCGTGCAATGATCCTTTGCCCACTCTCTTCGCTTTCTTCTTTCTCCGCGCTCTCGTGAGGCAATTGAGGAATCCAACTTGAAAAAAGAAGAAGACACCGAGTGGTGATAAATCTGACAGCTCCCATGTTAAAGTATAGGACGAAATTTTTAAAATGCTTCTAGAAAATTCAAATAAAATTCTAATTAAAAGCGGTTTGTTGTATGATGTAAGAAAAATCCAAAACTACTCAATAACGAAAATTTCAGCAAAATAATATTAAAATTAAAATAATACCTTTATTGTGCAGTTTTGGATTTTCTTACATCATACAACAAACCGCTTTTAATTAGAATTTCATTTGAATTTTCCAGAAGCATTTTAAAAGTGTCGTCCTAATTTTTAACATGGGAGCTGTCAGATTTATCACCACTCGGTGTCTTCTTCTTTTTTCAAGTTGAATTCCTCATTATACACTCCCGCTTCCCTTTACTCAATTTTTGAGTATAATTGTATGCTATCTCTTTTTCTCTCACGGAAATTTTACTCGATTCTCGTAAAAAGTGGATCTTCTCAAAAATTTAGATGATCAACTTTTTAACGAACTTGAGTAACATTTCCGTGAGAGAAAAAGAGATAGCATACAATTGTACTCAAAAATTGAGTAAAGTGAAGCGGAGTGTAGGGATAGAAACCGCTACGGTTTTATCCACGAGTAACCTTTCAGCTCTCGCCTTTACCGTGATGCCAGTTATGCTTAATGTAGTAATTAAATAGCGAATGTCTTCACTTGCTTATTTATTTTTTGAAATCGTTCTCTCTCTCTCCCTCTCTCTCTTTTTAATTTGATTCTGATCACTACATACATGTTCAACTAATCAAGTCACAAGAGTGGAATTTGTCTGACAAATAGCGATTATTGACAGAGATTGGTCTGCTACCAAAGTAGTGCTCGACCCTATGAAGTTAGAGATTAGAGTCACACTTAATCTAAACGTTTAAATCGTAATTATTTCGGTCTGCCAGCAAATGTTGTCGCGCCAGTAGTTCTAAATATTTACAAGGGAAAACACGATGATCGTAATTTTTGTTTTTAACAATTAAGGTCTGTATCCTCAATAATCCGGACACCTCAAAACATGAATAAAACATAAATTTCGCATTATATTTCCGTCGTAGTTGTTTATTTGCGCTTAACTCCGTCCATTAGGGTTTGTACAGACCCTTCAGAAATCGTAGAAGCCGTCATTGTCCAAATTTGCTGGAAGTGTTTGATGTCTTTGATACCTTGCTCCTTTCCAGAAAGCTTCCGCTTCATCAGAGCTCAATATCTCTCGATTGGTCGTAGCTCTGGGCAATTTGGCGGGTTTGAGGTTTTAGCTACAATGTTCACTTGATTTGCTTGGTACCACTCCATCACAGTTTTAGCATAGTGGCATGATGCCAAATCGGGCCAGAACAAAGATTTTCTTTGTGACTTTTGATGAACGGTAGCAATCGCATCTGCAGACACTCTTTCTAATAGATCTCTTGTTGATTATGCCTGTAGTGACGAAAGATTTACTCTTTTTGCCACACGTGCAAATTGCTTGCCACACAAGGTATTTTTTGGGAAATTTCGATGCCTTCTTCGTTCTGAAATGCTCAGCTGTTGCATTTCTGGCCATAGCAGAATAAAAAACCAGCCCTGGAAGCTGCTTGAAATCCTCCAGGACATAAGTTTCATCGTCTATAACAACGCATGAAAACTTCGTCAAATATTCGCAGTACAAACGTCGAGCCCGTGATTTTGCTGCCAAATTATGTTTGTCGTTGCGATTTGGAACTGTTTTTACTTCATACGACTTAAGTCCCAAACGTTGTTTTGATTTTTGGACAAAACTAGGCGACATCCCTTTTTTTACGAGCCACTGTTCGAATGGAGCGATTTGGGTTTTTCGTTAATATCCTTTTCACCTTTCGGTCCATGACAGGATCAGCGCGTCCAATGTTTTTGTCACTTCTCGGTTTCCTCTCCACCGTCAAACGTTCCGAAAATGATTTGAGCACATCGTGAACAGTGCATTTAGGCAAATCCAATGTTTCTGCAAGGTCCCGTATTGACAAGTCAGGATTTGCCGTACGCCCGTACACAATTCGCTCGCGTACTAGTTTTTCTTTCGTCGCCATCTTGAATACTAAACATGAAAATGATAAACATCAATCATAGTCTTTTTCATCATAGACTTTCAGCTATACCACAGTGAAATTTGTCATTCCTACGTGCAATATGTCAAAAGTTACGACGATTTCAAGGTGTCCGGATTAATGTGGATACAGACTTTACTTCTTCGGGTTGATAATGACATACTTAATAATTTCAAAAATCTTGTCGTTTCAGATTCGCAAGTTTATTCGTTTTGGAAATATTCATTTTAATTTAAAAAATCCCATTCATTTTCAAATAGTTTACTGTCGCTGTTCGCATAACAGTCCTATGTCGATTGTCATCATATTGAGAAAACATCTGTTGAAGTTTTCAATCGTTGAACACTTAAGGGTGACCCACAATTGATACGTTGCGGATGCGTTGACGTAAATTTGACAGAAAACCTATGGGAAAACTGTCAAATCCACGCAAACGCATCCGCAACGTATCAATTGTGGGCCAGCCATTAGAATTACAAATCATTCATATAATTTGAAGATAGCTGTTATCTCTCCGAAAACTTCACATATTGTTACACATTTAGATCACTGTTTCAAAAATTGTCACTATGTTATATTTTGCGTTACATGGTGTTTAAATACATAGTGGGACGTTTTGTTTCCGATTTTTAAGGAACAAAGTCTGTTATCTAAACATTCCCATAAGATAAACAAATTCAATCAAATTCACATAGGACTGTTATGAAAATAGCGGCAGTTTACCACAAGTGCCATATCAAAGGAGGGTGCTCGTTACCTGGTAGCAATCAGGTTTATATCGACCTCATTGACCTGGTAGGAGTCTTGGCAGGATTTTAACTAAATGGTTAACTGGAAAAGCAAGCCATGGCACTTCGGATCGCACAGCAAGGGGTGCTCTAGCTCTAGCTCTCACTCACATTCACAAACTTCGAAACTTCGAACATACAATTAGAGGTTCCATTTCCCGTCCAATTTGCTTCTCCCGGGATTTGGGATAAAATTTGTTGCTTGTCCCGGGAAATCCCGGGATCCCGGGAAATTTTTCAATGTGCTTAAAAACGCAATTTTGTGGTAATATGTTTTATTCATCAATAAAAAAAACTCAATGGTTTAAATCAAGTAACTGGTCTTATCAATTTGAATTCGTTCTCTGAAAATACGACTTCAAGAAGCAAATGTTATTAATGCTTTCATCGGACAGTGAGGTTCGCTTTTTAGAACAGATATTTCCGGAGTTCGAAAATATGCGCTCGCTATCGGTTGACGTCGGTTTGATTGCTTTTACGCCGCCGAAAATGATTTCAAAATTCGGGCTCAACTAACCATGTAGCTCAAAAAGTGACAGCTCTTTCGCATTTACTTTTTAAAAATCAATAATTGCCGAATCAGTCTGGGATGGTTTAGCATATTCTTTTATAGCCGATTCCAGTTATTCACGCATGCTCGATGGTGTCGATCCTGAATCATCATGCATACAGGACAATCCAGCATTCAACTCGTCAGCATCATCATCGGTCTGTCTTTGCAGTCTTGCAACAATCGAGCTTTCCAGTTCTGCTGACACTTACGTTGGCAACGGAAGACCTTGAAGGAACTTCAGCGTTGTTATTATTTCCTTTTAGCGCCGTTCGTTGATTCTTTTCGTGATTGCATCGAAGACGTCGTTTCCAACTTCGGAGTTACTTTTCTTAAGCTTCGAATACAAGAAACTCAAGCTGCCTTCCGCAGACAGCAATGTAGCATCTCGTCTTCCCAATGCTTCCGAAGTGAGTCTGATTGGCTGAAGAGCTTCCTGAAGGTTTTTTGCAACCTCGAAATCACTGTCCAACATAAGACCTGAAAAGCCTATTTCGGAAGTGCTCCTGCATCGTTTCAGTCGAGTTCCAACGAGTTTTGACGTTCACACACAGTTGAAGTGGTTGATGTAACATTTTCGTGAGTTTTTCATGAAGCAGTGCGTTCTTAATAGGCGATTTTCGAAAAAAAATCACGACTCTTCGAATACGTTTCAGAGACTCTCCATATCGCGTGGTGTACAAGTCTATCATTGAAATAAATTAGCTGTTTTCTTTAATATGAACATGAACATTCCAATATATTTACCCGAAGAACCAACTTCATCATCGTAGTTATCACTATCCGAATCGTCGCTACCTGAATCCTCATTTTCAATTGGTACCGGTGGCTGATCCTTGTATAGAACATCGCAAATCCCCAAGTGAATCGCATGGTTGTAACACTGCTGATGAAGATAATCCGACAATCTTCCAAACTTCGTCATCACTCGAACTCCGGCAGTCGTTGATGCTACAATGTTTCCATCCTTGATACCGAATTTCCGGACCATATCCTTGACCATTTCCGAAACCTTTTCAGCAGGTAGTGATCCACGAATTTTGCCGAGACCCAGGTTGTAGAATACGCGTTTGCTGCTGAGCGTATCCATAGTATTCGGCGACCAGCTTAATGACGGATGTATTCGACGTTGGCAGAGAATATCCACGATCTGCGATCGATTGTCTGATAAACTTGCTGTTGGTGATTGCATTGATCGAAAAACCGTCCTCTGCTGCCAGCCGAGCTGACGTTTAACGAACTTGAGCATCGATACTTGTTTCACTGGGACATTCGGTGTTGATGAATTAAATTTCGCACCAGACTCACTAGCATTTGTGGGGGGTTTGGAATCCATGTCGTGTTTGTTCTTCATGTGCCACTGGTCGAAGAGCCCTTGCACGACAAAATTTGCTCGCACTTCCGGCATCGTGCTTTTTCTTTGTCATCCGCAATCCGTATCGTATCGAAGTGTTTCCAAATTTCAGCCATGCCTTTAAAATAATTGGATGTAAGGCTACATTAGCACAAATTTTGTATAACTACTTACTTTGATGTAACGGCAATCCGAGATTATTCAATGAACACAGAAGCAGTAATCAGTGAATGAAAACAATGTTTTGAATGGAAATGACAGCTTGCGTCGTATTGGTGCGCGCGCGTGTGTGTGTGTGTGTGTTAAATGTGTAGGCAAAAATGCGAATGCCTACTGAACCAACATAAAAGGAATGATGCTGTTTCATGAATGACGTATAACATCAATGTAGGTACAGTAAATATGTATGTTGGCGTTGTATGGTTATATTGAATGCGCGTAACGGTACACTGAAATTTATTGGGAAGTATCAAAGCGAAAAAATATGTAAGAAATGTGTGTCCCTGGAATCCCGGGATTTTCGGGACGGTGAAAAATCTTATCCCGGGATTCGGGAAATCCTGAATTTTTCAAGATCTCGGGATATTTCGTCCCGGGATATCCCAGGTTGGAACCTATTCTTACAATCAATTTTGAGGAAACTTCCATAAAAGAATCATCTATTCTATTTTGGACGAATATTTCATTTTAAATTCAGTTCTGCTAATCCAGTTACAAATGCTCAGTAATGACAAGGCCGAAACAAGATTATGTACACAATTAGACTTCTTACTCAGCACTATGAATCCATCGTAGTTTTAAATCTAGTTTGCCAACGTTCCATCAACAATAACAATAACAACAACTTTATTGCAACTGCATCGTTGCGGAAATTCCCGCAGCCTGCAAGCGGCGCAACACTACCCGAGCAGGAGACAACAACATATGAATACCTAATTTTGATCTTAGTATTAAACAGCTCAGATTAAGAGGTGAAATACCTAAACAAAATACTTAAGAATTGCAAGCAAAATATCTATCGAGTAACCAGCATAATCACAAACCATTCCTGGACCATTTACCTTTTTGTTGACGACCGTTTCCATAATTGTTACGATATTTACGCATATAGTTGACAACTATAAACTAACAATCTCCTATATAGTTTGAACAATATATCAGATGGTAAAACGCCAAATAAAAACATGCTGAATAGGCGGTTAAGTTAGGTAACTATAAAAAATTGCAATTTTCACGAACAAAATTTTGGCTGTACTCTATGTCAAAAAGTTGGTATAAAATCCAGACCGAATGCAGACAATAAAAATACCTTAAATTGACAATATGGCATATCTTAACAATTTGTGTTAATGTAGAGGTTGTATGGTGAAAATGAGATTAAACTATTTGATAACAATCAACAATCAATATGCAACTAGCGATTTGAAATTGGTTCACCGTTGTAGAACCCCTTGGTCCTAAGCAGAGGTGGTAAATGTACATTTTTTTGCAAACCATTCATGCGCTGCAAATTTTGTTCAAACAAACGCGGGGATAGAAAATAGAAAAATATTTTTTTTTCCTATTTCTGCCGACAGTTTCAAACAATTTAGAAATGGTTTGTGACGGTTTTTGATAGCTTGATTAACATCGCACTTATTCGGTTATTTTCGATTATAAGTTGTTAGTATTCATTCTAATGATTTGATTCCATATAATAAACATCATATGTATGCAGTAATAAGCCAACAATCAACGAAATTCTGAGTGACATAAATTAATATCGCGAAATTTTTTAAACCATCGGCTGGAGGCAGCAAAAATGTTTCGTCGCCTGGAGAAAACGGTACAGAAATGTCATATGAGATTTTTCCGTCGGCGGTTCACTTTTGTGTGTGTTCAATTTGGTCGTAATGAAAAATGTCAAATATCAAAATGTAAATATCAAAATACAGTACATTTACCACCACTGGTCCTAAGTACACCTTGAAGCCAGCACCTTACTGTAATATTTGCGCCTTTATTTTGATTTGCTGTGTTATTTTGACAGACTATGTTTGTGTGTTTGGCTATTTTGACTTCGTGAAGCTAGAAGAAACTACCAGCAAAGCAGTAATCGAGCAAATGAAACAGTGGTTCGCAACCCATGGAATACCGAGGATACTCTACACTCTGAATGTACCTCAATACGCATCCTATGAATTCGAAAAATTCGCAAAAAAGTGGACCTTTGAGCACGCAACATCTAGCCCTCACTTCTCCAGGAGCAATGGGCTTTCCGAGAGATTTGTACAAACGGTCAAAAATTTGTTAAAACTCTGTACAGATGATGGGTCAGACATCCAGTTGGCACTCCTGTTGTCCAGAAATACACCGAGAGATCCAGAGTTACCGTTAGCAAATAATCGGTTATTTGGCAGGGTTCTTTGAACGACTATTCCAACGCTAGAATCTGTATTAAAACCTAACATTATCAATAACGTTACAGAATTACTGAGGCAAAGAAGACTGGAGCAGCAGAGGTACGCGAACGCAGGAAGTGACAAACAGCCGGACTTTGAAGATGGTCAAGCCGTTGCAGTTCAGGATCCGAAATGAAAACTATGAAAGAGAGTATAAATTGACGATAAGCTAGTTCAGCCTAGATCGTATGCGGCGAAACTGGCAAACGGTCAAATTATTCGAAGAAATGTTCGGGACATTAGGAGTTGCAAAGTGGAGCA
The DNA here is from genome assembly GCA_034211315.2 of Aedes japonicus. NCBI lineage: Eukaryota > Metazoa > Arthropoda > Insecta > Diptera > Culicidae > Aedes > Aedes japonicus. Next base: position 213,771 of record JASCZW010005389.1, on the reverse strand, counting down.
TAAAAGAGAGGAAGTACCATAGTCTTGGACGACCGAAGCCAGCTGATCCGCTATCGATAGAAGAGGAGCTTAGGGTTGTTCAGAATACATCTTAAGCGACCAGTGGTGAGCCGTCGACGTTCGCCGAACCAGTGCGTACAAGGAGCGGTCGAGAGGTATGGGCCAAACAAGATATGAATTTCGAGTATTATTAATCTTTCAGAGAAAAGGAGAGATGTGATGTATGGTGCATAATCCTCATTGACAGTGTAGTTTACCTTGCCTTTAAATATCTATCTATCTCGTATTGTACGAGTTGCCTTACCTTACCAGATATCTATCTTGTAACACTTATCTATTTCTTGTAAACATCACAGTACCGAAAGGTATCCCAGTACGCAAGAAGTTCGTCCTGAAGCATTCGTTAGGCACTGGTGAGTGGCTGAAAATAAAAAAAAACAAAAAAAGGAAAAAACAACCGTTTGATCGAAGCGTTCGAACTTTATTGTTCATATTGTTGTTGTTTTTTCATTGAGCTGTTTTTAGGTAAGTTGAATGGTAACAAAGGCATGATAAGTTGTTGCTTATAAGAAGTAGCATGAGAGTTTCCTTAGCGGTTCATTGTGTAGTATGCACTCATCGGCAAGCTGTATAAGTAAATGAATGGAAATTGTAAACAAATAAATGTTCTCCGTACAATTGCTTTAATTCATGGCTGAAAGCTTCAAGGTATTGGATATTTTACTGGGTGACATAATATTTGAATAGCTACATGAAGTTTAATGTAGTTATTATAGTATACATCATCCAGCACAGTAACTTTGAAGACTTTTTATTTTGACAGAAAACATTTATTATTGTGAAAAATGTTGTTATATTAGTGTACAAAAATCATTTGCTCACTACTACATACACTATTTTGGTCGACTCACTGAAATGACTCACGTTAGGGTTAGTTAAGCTAATGTTACTCTAACGCAGACGTCTGGAATCAGCAAACGCCTAACACAATGTTGCAGTATAGCGTAATTTTAGTCGAGAGTTACCCTAACGTGAGAATACTTCTTAGGCTAATGAGTTAACATGTTACTCGATGTTTAGAGTCATGTTACGCTCACTCTCCTTGCTGGGTACTGATAAGCGCAAGAGTTATTGCAAGGTGCAGACTGCAAGGTGTACCTCGGGCCTAGGGGTTCTGCAACAGTGAACCAATTCCAAATCGCTAGTTGAACATTGGTTGTTGTTGGAACCGAGCTTGGGACCGGTGTGCTAGTACCTTAGTACTTCCTGAGCCTAACAATGTATTCATTTTCTTCATGACTATCCAGCCGCTGATAATACTGGGTCCTATATGTCTTTGAGCTGGAAATTTCGCTACCAGTTTTGACATATCTTAATTCTTTAAAAAAAAACCTATGGGAAAACTGTCAAATTCACGCAAACGCATCCGCAACGTATCAATTGTGAGCAAGCCATGAGCGTTTCAAGTTTATTGCTTTCGCAATTAGCTCCCACATAATCACAAACCATTCCTGGACAATTTACCTTATTGTTGACGACCGTTTCCATTATTGTTACGATATTTACCCATATAGTTGACAACTATAAACTAACAATCTCCTATATAGTCCTTTATAGTAGAACAATGTGTCAGATGGTAAAACGTCAAATAAAAATATTCTGAATAGGCGGTTAAGTTAGGTAACCATAAAAAATGGCAATTTTCACGAACAAAATTTTGGCTGTACTCCATGCCAAAAAGTTGGTATAATATCCAGACCGAAAGCAGACAGTAAAAAACCTTTAAATGACAATGTGGCATACATTACCAAGTTGTGTTAATGTAAGGTGAAAATGAGATTAAACTATTTGATAACAATTAACAATCAATATGCAACTAGCGATTTGAAATTGGATCACTGTTGTAGAACCCCTAGGTCCAAAGTACACCTTGAAGCCAGCACCTTGCTGTACATATTTGCGCTTTTGTTTTGATTTGCTGTGTTATTTGGACATAATATTTGAGAGTGTGTTCGTGTGAATTCATTATTAAGGGCGCATTATTAAGCTTGGGACCGATGTGCAAGTATTGATTGAGCCAAGAAAAAAATCGTATTTGTTCGGGACCTTAGAGTTAGTCTGGGTCCTATAGGAGATGTCTTTGAGCTGAGAATTTCGCTACCGGTTTTGACATATTTCCTTTCTAAGCGTTTCTAGCTTATTGTTTTCACAATTAGCTTGTTGTTTGCTCTCAAATTAGTGTTCTAAATGCACTTATTAATTCTGCGTGTAGGAATTTTTTTGTGTTCTTTCTTCGTTTTATTTATCAATTCCTCCTCAGTTTTCCCGACAAAATTATTGGAGTATATCTTACGCTTCCGGATGGCCCAGAAATTCTCAATGGGACGCAGCTGGGGGACGTTGGGCGGGTTCGCCGACTTGGGTACCACATCGATATTCAACCGCTCCATCACCTCCAACGATCACTTCGAGTAGTGGGCTGACGCCAGATTCGGCCAGAACACCGCGTCCTCGCCCTTATGGTATTTCTTGATGAACGACGTAACTTCCGACAGGCATTTCGTACTATAAATTTCCCCGTTCACGGCCAATTCGGAGCGAAAGAAGAGCACCTTCTTGGGGAACTTGGTGTGTGAAATGAACTTCACCTCAGAGCTCACTTCCTTCGTGGGGAAGTAAAATACGGAGTTCCCTGCCAGTCGTTGCCATCCAGGGTGAGATAGGTCTCGTCGTCCATCACTATCGCCCCGTCGCGATTCGCGAGGAAAATCGAGTTAACCATCTTGTTCAGCCGCTGCCTCACTGTCTGCAGCTCCGAAACCAGTGGATGCGACTTCTGCTTCCGGACATGTATATTCATGTTCGCCAGATACTTTTGCACTGTTCGGCCGGTTGAACCGACCTCCCGGCCAAGCGTACGCAGCGATACAGCCACTTTTCCCTCGGTCTTCCTCTTAAGCATCCTCTGAAGCTTCTTGCCGCTCAGGGTCGTCGGCCGTCCGGAACCGGCTTTCTTTCGATACTCTGATTGTTGTCTAATAGTGCCAAGATGTTGTACATGCCGGAACGGGCGTATCTGGCGTCCACAAAGTGCCACACGATGTCCGTTTTCGATGCAGCAGGGTGCCGTTCTCCGAACGCGCAAACTTCTGAACGGAGTTGCTTCACTGTTTTTGCCATCACGGTTAAAGTTCGACTGATAGAGCTGTCAAATTTTGTCTGCTGACTCATGGGTTACTATGATTGATGCTGCATGAGTAGTTTCGTCAGTATGGGTGAAGGTAAACCCATGAAAAATCGGCAATTTTTGTCCAATTTTTTAATTCTTAACTCAAGTTGTGTCAATGTTTCACAATCGAGTAACCAATTTCTAAATAGTCAACAACCCTGCAATCACGAATGTTGATAAGTTTCGAGCTCTAGAGAGAAAATCTCTGATCAACGACATATTGCATGTTGACTAAATCTTTCCAAACAATAAGCTAAGGGAGTAGCCAAAAGATCTACCATTAACAACATTTTCAAAACTCATGACACAGTCCATCACAGTTGATATTTGGCTCCGTCGATGATGGCCGCCACCTCTAGATGTCTCTATCAAACAATTTGAAACTGAAGCACGGCGTCGCTTCCGAACACACACACACACTCAAGTAGTTTGATGTACCTGCTATTGCAGTCTCTTTCCCACCTCCGTAGATTCCTATCCCCAAAGTGAGAAACATGCAAAAGACTAGAAGGGAAGCACATGTGTGTGCTTTCTTTTTCTCTCTTGTGAGCCATCCACGACCGTCACAGCGAGAGTAGCTCGATCGTGCATCCATTCGCCTCGTCGCCATCATTCTGGTGTGGAGTGCAGAAGTGCAGTTCCTTGTGTCTTTTTCTCTCGCGGATAGTAGTGGAAAATTTCCTTGCGGACATTCTCATCGTCGGGAAGCAAAAAAAAAACGGAGCAGCCTTCGAGAACTAAGCCGTGTGCTCGTCGGGACCAGCTCGCGTCAAGTTTCTCGCAAAGTTCCGGAAGCGCTACAGTGCTACGGATCTCGTCGCCGAGATCACGGTTTTCGGTGGTGTCTTCGCACACCATCTTTCTTTTCGCGAGTGGCGGAAGAATTTCTCTGCACACACATTCCGCGGGTGTGCAACGTGAAAAAACAATCAGTTTCGTCATCCAGGCCACGGCTTCTGGATTATAGTCGTAGTGTTCAAAGTAAACTGTCGAACGTGGAGATTTGCTGGAGCAAAAAGTTTTACAAGTGAAGTAATTTGGAGAAAATTTCCGAGTTCGAAAAAAGTTTTTTTTTGTCTTTTGTTCATTTGGGTGAGTTTGCTGCTGGGCTGTGTAGTTGAAATAAGATGAAGAGTGAAGAAGAATGAAGAAACGAGCGGGTGGCAGGAGGCTGACATTGATGTTGCATCTCTTTCGTTACCGTGCCGCCGACGATGGAGTTTCTCTTTTGCTCCGCTGCAGAGCTCTCGCTTCTCGCACGGGGGACAGTGGATTTGTGTGAGTTCATGTGCACTTATTGAGGGTGTGTGAGTGTTACGAACGGTGAAGCGAAGAAAACTGTCAAAAAATGTGCGATAAAACGCGTGGAGGTGTGTTTGTGTTGGGACGACATGTCAAAACCGATACGCAAGTGCAGTGTTGGCTGATCAAGGGAGTTTGGCATCTTCAGCCTTTGATGGCTAGTGAGAAGGTGGTTCGGATAGGAAAATAAGTTAGAACTGCTTCTGATAGTTAGAAAAAAAAGCTATTTTGTACGACGCATTAATCGAAAATCGGAATGAAGTTAAAAGATTTCCAGAACAACAATTTAATTCTTGTGGAGTCATTGACACGTTAGTTAGTTTTAAAATTGTAATTGCTTAATAAGATTGCTAACATATTATGATTCATTTTCTTATTATCCTTAAATGAACTATAACGTGTTGAATCTTTTGTCAGATTTTAAACGTTTTGGCAATCAAATTCGTTACTTTATTAGGGTAAGGTAGAATAGAAAATTGTCGTCAATTGTAGTAATAAGCGCATCCACAAAGACTACCCGAAGAGTCAGACTTCTTCCAGTTGGCAGCACTGCACTGCATATCACACGACGTAGGCATGTTACGCGGGGGTGAGAGGACATTGAGGGGGTTATGGGTGGACACGGGACAGGGGATTTTCTTAATCTGTCAAACGAAGTAAGGGCAGGGAAAGAGCAGCCACCGTAGTCCAACGCGTATTCCACAGAGATCTCGACGAGCTTGGTGGTTGTGGAGTGGCTAATTTGTGCTTTAGAAACGGATTCAACCAACGGCGTACACCGAGTGAGTGAATGGACAGTTCCCCATTTTCGAAACTAGGAGGAACCATGTGATTTTAGTATATGTGTACATTTTAAGCATTAACTTTAAAGGGAACAGTGACGTTTTCTTCTTTCTCACAATCTTCTGACAAGGCGTGAGATTGTGATTCTTAAGGTGGCTTTCGACTCGATTAAAAAAAGACCAGAAACGAGGGAGGTCACAAAATTTTCCTGCACTATATAGGAAAAATTTGACGACGGTGGAGTGCGAAGAAAAATACCAATCCCACAAGAGGAATAAAAAGAGTAAATTTGCGACGACAGTGTGAAGTGAGAAGCTCTTGGGGAAGGAGTAGTTGTGAGCAGAGGTGATATATAAAGGAAGCAAAAAAATACAGTATATGGCTGATTTCGTCGTGTCAGTGGAAAACGCAATAAAAAAAAATCTACTCAAAGTGATAGTAAATTAATAGGTGCACATGTGCTCTCTGCGCAAGAAGAGGGAGTGAAAGGGAACGAACAAACCGGATTGTGAATGGCCGGCACTCGGTTAATAAAAGAGATGGACTAAATTCGAAGTAGTGCTACTCACATGCTGGGCGTATAAATACTGGCTAGTGGCTGCTGCGAAACAGTTGGAAGATGAAAAGTGGTCAAAATTTGGATTGCTAGAGGCCTAGGCCAACTTTTGACATTTGTTTGTCTTCGAAAAGGATTTTGATACTTTAAATGAAAAAGCTTGCTATGCGTCTATTTAAAAACAAAAACAATAAACTGGGTAAACTAATCAATCTTCTGGAATTATTCATGTGAAAGTTATGCTAAAGGTTGTCCACGTTAAAATTGCAACACAAAAAGTAATATGACAAAAATCCGACTTTTAACCAATTGTCTTGAAATTGTCGAAATATCAAATAAAACATCTTTCCTAAGTTTTGCTATGTTCACTCTATTCAACCTTAGCTCCGAATAATGCCATTAATTTTCTTTTGAAAGCCTCCACGAGATTTTTAACAACATTAGAACCGACAAGTTTTTTTTTTCGTTGACCTGTGCTATCTTTAATTCTTAATCTGTTTTGGCTGTCGTAGGCTGCTTGCGTATTTCTTGCTCAACTCTGGGTTGTTCGGAGGATTAAGGACCTTGGGTACCAAATTGACCGTATTTTCCTTGTACCGTTCTGTACCGTGTATTTCCTGGCACATTTCGATTTGTTTTGCTTCCGTTGGTACTCTGGGATATCGAACTTTCTCTTGCAGTGAAGAACCAATGATTTGAAATCTGCTGAAAGTCCGCTTTTATGTAGGTTTCATCAACGCAACAGGGTTTTTCCGTTAGCATTTGCGATAAAGCTTGCGAGCCCGTGATTTTGCTGGTCGTTACGATTTAGTGCATTCTGGAACTTTTGCGAAAACATTTGGTCAAGGTTAGGTTTCTTGCAATATTTCGAACAGATCCTTTAGGTTTGCGCCCGAAAGCTTCAACTAACTTCCTGTTATATTTGGCGCTCCTGCGAGTAAAGGCTGGGCTAGAATGAGGAGCGCAACGGCGCGTTGCGGCAGTTTTTGACAGTTAATCCATATATTTTATGTCAGAAACTGCCGCAACGCGCCGTTGCGGTCCCCATTGTAGCTGAGCCTTAACCCAGCCTTAAGTTTTTGCCCACTTCCTTTTATCCGATCGGTGGTCAGACGTTCTCTGTAAAATTTGATGACTCGGGAAACATTAGAGTTCACGATTCTCATCGATTGAATGAGAATACAATTAAATTTATCCCATAATTTAGAATGTATTTATGAACAATTTTGTTTTTTTATTGTTACAATTATAGTACTGTTTTTAAAAAATAATAAATATTGATAAGTCCTTAGAAATAAACAACTTGATTCGAAGGTTTGACATGGAATGATCCGATATTTTATTTTACTGTATCAGAAATGATGAAAAATCATGGGTTGCCTTGATGTAACATCTCCCCCTTTTAAAACAACCAATATCCTTGAATTTTTCAAAAGATCGCTGGCAATCGGCGATCCATTCCCACTTGGCATCCTTCCGCAACAGCTGGTCCAAAGGATAATGCAGATCGTGAATAATCCAAACATACTTGCCGTAGTAGTTTACTGCACCAAGAAATGATCGCAGTTCTGACACGTTTTTCTGTGGTGTAATGCTTGAAATGGTCTTCAGCTTTTCCGGATCAGGACGGATACCTCTGCAGTCGGCGATGAGGCCCAAGTAACGGACTTCAGTTTGGAAAAGCTTACATTCTTGAATTTTCAGATGAAATTCGCAATCCTTCAATCTCTGGAACAACAGGTTTAGTGATTCAGCATGCGACTGCCAGTCCTTGCCGGAAATGATGATGTCGTCGATGAACGGTCGTACTCCAGGAATGTCGGCAGTTACACTTTCTATCAACCGTTGGAATGCCCAGGGCGCTGACCTGACACCTGGAGATAAGCGGTTGAAACGACACAAACCTCTGTGTGTGTTGATCGTCAGAAGTTCTGTCGATTCCTCAGTAACCTCGCACTGTAGATATGCGTCGGACAGATCAATTACACTGAAGACTTGACTTCCTGCTAGCTGGGCGAAGATTTCTTCTGGTATCGGCAGCGGATAGTTGTTGGCTTCCAGTGCGTTGTTGAGACCTGTTGAATAGTCCGCACAAATACGAACTCTGCCAACCGATTTCTTTACAGCAACGATCGGTGCAGTCCATTCTGAAAAATCTACAGGTGAAATGATTCCTAGGCTTTGGAGACGGTTGAGTTCAACGTCGACCAATGGAACGGAATGAAAAGGTACAGGTTGTTTCGGGCAAAAAACTGACTTGCTTCCAGGCTTGAGAGAAACTATACCTTCGTGCGGTTGCAAAATCCAAGGGATTCGTTGAAGACTTCTTTGTGCTTGATCTTTAGTTGTTGAATCTCTTGCTCGATTCGTTGATCGGAGTACATGACTTAATTACAGATGGAATCAAATGGAATCGACCATCCATTCGGTCAATCCATTCGATACCCATCAGATTCAGGTTGCGCACGGAAGTGACGAAACATCGCCCTTGCTTGGTTTCTTTCTTGATGGATATATCACAATGGAACTCACCGAGTAGCGAAAGTGGATCACCCGAAGCGTTGGAGGCTTGACTTGTTGATAGTTTCATCTCCGTCTTTCCGAGTTGCTTTCAAGTTGCTTTTGAAACGATGGAAATGTCGCTGGCTGAATCAAGTTGAAGAGAGACTGGAAATCCGTTGATCATCGTGGTAACGAACTTCCGTCTTCTTTCACGGTGCTCAATGTGATTGACAATGAACACTCCTATAGTTTCAGCACTGAATTTCCCCTTCTTTCGTTTCTTTTGTTTTTCTCTAGAGTTGAGCTGGCTGGATTTGATGACTTCTTAAGGCAGGAACAATATCTTTCCTTATGGCCAACGCAGTTGCAGTCTTTGCAAAGGTGGTTGTTGAAAAAGCATTCCTTCACAAAGTGCATTTGGCCACACTGCCAACAAGGTGTCTTCGGCTTCTTACTTTCATGGTTTCCGAAACATTGTTGATAAGCTGCACTCTTCCTGTCCCTGACGGCGTGAACTGCTGATTTCGAACTGGTTTGCTGTTCGATGATACTGGTATCTTCCGCTGATACTCGTCAATTAACGACTGAATAGTGGCTGGTGATTCAGGCTTCTCGTTTTCCAGGATTGAAAGTAGTCTCGCTCGGATGTCGGCATATTTTGAAGATTTCAGTTCGCTGACAAACATGAGGCACTTGAAATAGTCCAGGGTGAGGTTCTGGAACTGAAAGTTTTCACAGGCGTGGTTTACGCTTCCACCATAACTGACGATGTCTTCAGATTCGCTCTTTACTAGTTGAAGACACTGGAACCGCTTCCGAAATGTGGATGTTTGAGTTCCAAAGATTTTCTTGAGGATCTTCACGGTGTCTTCAAACGTGCCTCTTTCGGAAGCTTCGGTAGAATGTAATTGAGGTAACGGCTATGCGAAGGAGTGTCTAGTGCTTGCGGAGAAGAAGACGGACCTTGGCATTTTCCAACAGGCGGGCATCGTACTCGAAGAGATCTTGATAGCGGTCAAACCAACGTCCAAACGTAACTCCGCTTTCTTCGTCAAAGACAAACTCGGTGATGTTTGAAGAGAGTGATTCTAAAATCTGCTCCTGGGATTGATGCTTTGGATTCTGCTGTTGCTCTGCCATCCGTTGTAGAAGCTGGGTAATTTGGAGAATAACTTCTTGAATTCCATCTTCATGATGATCTCCTCCTGGTATCTTTGTGGATTCTTAATTCTCGTCGCCAAATGATAAGCCCTTAGAAATAAACAACTTCTTGATTCGAAGGTTTGACATAGAATGATCCGATATTTTATTCGACTGTAAATGATGAAAAGTCATGGGTTGCCTTGATGTAACAAATATGGTAAATGTTCCTAAGTAGTTAATGTTTAGAAGTAAAGCGCCACTTGCTTAGACCTACAATGCACCTCTTTCTGTCAGCTTATAATGGTGGGGGCAGGAGAGCCTCTACTTCTTCACGCTCTATAATCTTATGAGCTGAAACATCATAGCCATTTGCTGAAAAAAAACTTCTTGGTACAATTGATGGAACATTGATCGAATTATAAAAAAATATATTCACAATTGAAAACCTCCAATGCTGGAATGGTTTTTTCAATAGTTCAACCAATTCCTCATCCTCCACAAACTCAGTAAGAACTTCCTCGTCGGATGACATGATGAACTTGGTAGTGAACTGAAAACTACCAGGTTGTTGTTTATATTTTTTTTATAGTTGTTTCGAGCATACACATTGGTTGGAATTAGAACATTTTTGTTTTGATTGAGCCCCATGACAGATGTGTAAAAATGATGGCCCTTTTAACTATGAAACATGGTTGATTAAATTCAAAAATTAGCTTGGATCTGAACATATTTTTTGATTGAAACAAAAGTATGTTTACTATAGGCACAGAGAACAGACATTGCAACAATGCATTGATGTCCATATACCTTTTCTTGAAAAACATGTGTAAAAGTAAATATGCCGGTATAAAAAGCAAGTGCAGAGAAAAACAAACAGAACTTTTTAGGTAATGTACTAGGCTTTTTATTGATAAACATTGACATGACAATTATCGCACAACTGCAGCGCCGCCTACCAGGAATATAACGACATACATTTGAAAGTTCGGTTTAAAGTTTTACACAAGTAGCCGACCGAAGATGAACGTCTGTTCTCTGTGCTATAGGTATCAACTATCGTGATTGTTATTTAAATTTTCCGTCATTTCTTTCCGTGTGTATTTTTGTTTCCTTTGTCGGATCGCTTCTGTACACAAAAAAGTACACTGTACACTGTAAAGTTTTATCGAATTCTCAAAAGCTGAACGTTCGGTAATCCGATTATACGGATTTCGGTAAAATTTTACCGAAATCCGGTAAATTTTTTACAGATATCTTTAAAATTTCACCGAAATCCGTAAAGTCGGATTACCGAACGTTCAGCTGTTGAGAATTCGGTAAAACTTTACAGATTTCTGAAAAAAAAATCTAAGTGTGATGTCTTCCGTACGGTCATATTCAAATATATTAAGACGCACTATTCCTAACCGCCCAAACACAATGATAACGGAAACGGAACGGAAAACGGAAATTTTGACAGTTGCTGCAAATGACTTCGATATGTCCAATTAGAATCGGCTTGGATCTAGCCTGTTTTCTTTCCGACAAGCAGTCATACTCAGATCGGGCTTTGCCGTTTTCCGTTGAATCAAGATCTTACCATGACACCTTGTTTTCAATTATGGTTGTATCATAAAATATGTTTTTCAACCATTACGATATACGTTAACATAATTTAAGAATAAAAACGATATAAAAAGATAATAGATATCGTTACAGTATAGTAATATTATATGAGAATTTCAATCATGATGATAACTGCTACAATCATGATACAATAATGACTAATAGTTTTCCCGTTTTTCTTCTCCCACTCCAAGTAAATAAAAAACACCACCTTTGATGTTGACGTTTGTTTTATTAAAAGCATTTCGTTGCGAAAAATGTATAGAAGTTGAGGGGATATAATTAAAAAATACCAGCAAAAGTAAATCCAAACCAATGCAAAGGTAATCCAACAAAAAACACCTTGATTTATGGAACTTTAAGTAAACTAGATTATTATTTTCACGAAGCATCTCGTAGAACCCGGAAAATAAGTGACAGAGCAACATGGGAGCAACAAGCCAAGGAATGGTTTCATCACAGTAGTTTATGTTTGAAGTGATATCTTCCTCAGCAATACTTTGACCATTTTAAAATATTAATATCCACAGTAATAAAATTCTTGGGCACTGAAATTTTACCAATGACGTATACGTAATATGATATTGATTTGCAACAGTTCGTTTGTAACTTTGAGCGGCTTTATGGTATACGAAATGACATATAATGTTCATCTTCTATTACATTTGGTAGACTGCTCAACGGATTATGACCCTTTATAGGCATTTTCTTTGTTTATTTATAAAGACATCAATGGAGTTTTGAAGAAATATATAAAAAGCTTAAATGAACTATTTAAACAAACAGTTTACAGGTCTTCTTTGTCTAAGACTATACACAATGTAAATACATGCTTTATGCAACCAAAAGTTTCTGAATTTTGCCGTTAAGTTAATTCCTCAAACACATGTGAACATTCAGCTAGTAACAAACTATATACTTTAGACTATGGCATAATCAATAAATACAATGAGAATGACCAATTTGAAATTTTAAGAAAAGGATATTTTAACCATGTCATGTTCAGTGCAGTTTTTCATACTAACTCCAGTGTAAAGGGTGATACGGTCAAAATTTGGTCAAGGGAAAACGCGTGTAAATCGGTGAAATCGTTTATTTAAAAAATCTAATTAAATTTCTTTTTCAAGTTCAATTAGTATAAAATTCAGGAAAAATATTCAGTTAGGCTTCCGCTTTTCCAAATCCGAATTGCCGGGCCTTACGCTTGACCCCTGCCATCAGATTTTGTACAGCCACCTTGTCCACCTTCTTCGCCGCAGAAAGCCAGTTTGCCTTGAACTGCTGCTCGTCCTTAGCAGTTTTTTGGTCTTCATTAGGTTCCGCTTGACAATAGCCCAGTATTTCTCAATTGGGCGGAGCTCTGGCGTGTTGGGAGGGTTCTTGTCCTTGGGAACCACCTGCACGTTGTTGGCGGCGTACCACTCCATGGCCTTTTTACCGTAATGGCAAGATGCCAAATCCGGCCAAAACAGTACGGAACAACCGTGTTTCTTCAGGAAAGGCAGCAGACGTTTATTCAAACACTCTTTCACGTAAATTTCTTGGTTGACAGTCCCGGAAGCTATGAAAATGCTGCTTTTCAAGCCACAGGTACAGATGGCTTGCCAAACCAGATATTTCTTTGCGAACTTTGACAGTTTCGTGTGCTTGAAAATATCTGCTACCTTTCCCTTCCTTTTGCCGTATAAAACTCCTGTCCCGGAAGCTGCTTGTAGTCGGCTTTGACGTAGGTTTCGTCGTCCATTACCACGCAGTCAAACTTCGTCAGCATCGTCGTGTACAGCCTCCGGAATCGCGCTTTGGCCGTCGTATTTTGTTTATCATCGCGATTTGGAGTCACTACCTTCTTGTAAGTCGATAGTCCGGCTCGTTTTTTGGCTCGATGCACGGTTGTAGACGATACACCCAGCTTATTTGCGGCATCTCGGAGAGATAGGTTAGGGTTTCGCTTGAAACTACCGGCAACTCTCTTTGTCGTCTCAGCGGATTCCGGTTTTCGATTTTCCCCCGATCCAGACTTCCTGGCTGTCGACAAACGTTCCCCAAACACTTTAATTACATTTGTAACGGTTGATTTGGCAACTTTTAGCGATTTTGCCAACTTTGCGTGCGAGTAGCTCGGATTTTCGCGATGCGCGAGCAAAATTTTGATACGCTGCTCTTCTTGCTTGGACGGCATTTTGACAACTGAAGAGTGAATTCCAAAATCAAAATAGGAGCAACATTCTACACACACACACCTTCAAAATGAGGGGTGTTCAGGTTTTTTAAATGCAAAATTGAAAGAAATACGTCAAGTTGATATTGACCAAATTTTGACCGTATCGCCCTTTAAATCATAAGAAAAGAGCTCATAATGATTGTTATTTTTCTATAATCGAAAATGAGGATACAATAGTTGGACAAATTCAAGAGATTTTGAAAGATTTCAATGGCACATACTTTTTATTCAATCCAATTCTTGCAAGAAGAAGATTAAATGATTGGTTTGAGGTTTCATTAATCGACAATCAAAGGTATTTTATTTAAGTCCACAATAATGTTCGCAAGTGGGTTAAAATTTAGTTAGAAAGTAAAATCTACTTAATTAAATTACAAGGGTATCACGTAGACTGATAAAACTGCTCCCTTACAAATAAATATTATAATGAGCGGTATTATAACATGAGTCATACATTTTGTGATAATAAACTAAAAATTAAGTATTGTTAAAACAACTTCCTGTTTTTTTGTTTGTCGTGACCATAATTCATATCTTTCCTTCGTTATATCATACATTGAATGAGCAACGGATACACTATACGGCGATGTTAATTTCTTGTTTATGAAATCATTATCATAAATAGAATACGCTATTTATGGTTGTTTAATGTTTGAATGGTTGCTTAAATTACACCAGCACTATACACGGCTGATACGTATAATGGTGATTAAAACATGAATGAAAAATGTTTAATAATGATCATACAGCTAATGGTAATTTTCTATTCGGGAAGCAGCTTTCTAGTAGTTCTACATCAACCCTATCGGATTGTCCTTTGGAATTTTTTTACTTTGCCGGATCGCTTCTGTACGGTCATATTCAAAAATATTAAGACGCACTATTCCTATTGTGGCTGGCCCACAATTGATACGTTGCGGATGCGTTTGCGTGAATTTGACAGTTTTCCTATAGGTTTTCTGTCAAATTAACGTCAACGTATCAATTGTGGCGATTGTGGCAAAGAAATTTTAAAAAAGCCCTTTTCGAATGATAACCAAATTTCGAGTTGCAGGAAACCTCGCACTTGAACTGCTCGAATTTTTCTAACCAATTTTGACCACTTATTTCGTCCCACAGTACGAACCCGCTTTGAAAGCACGTAAATAATCAGCAAGCCAGCAGCAGTCACTCGACCATCGTTGTCGTCGCAGTCGCAGGCCGGTTCGCACTCACTGACACTCGATTCGTCTCGTGCTGATCAATCGCGTTTTTCTCCCCCAATGTTTTACCTAATGGTTACTTCTTCCCGAAAATAGCGAGAAAAGGTGGTGCTTGTAAACTCTCCGGCCATCGGTGGTGCTCGTAAGCCGTAGGAATTCCAGATCGACGGAAAAGTTAAGTGCAAGAAGAATGGACACTGGTTCCCGTGGAACGAAATTTTAGTGCATTTTCTGCCTTTTGGTGATTTACCCACGACGCAAATAAAACGACGCGTAGCAAGAAGACGTGAATTTCTATACGAAGCAGTATGGATGTGTGAGTGAAGTCCGCTCCGGAAACAATCGAGAGTAGGTAAATGAACATTGTGTGTTGACGACGACGACGACGATAACTACGAGAGGGTGGTGTGGTGAGTGTAGGTCTATTCTCGTTCGAAAACTGACCTGTGTCTGCAGGCGGAAGTCATCCAATCAACCATCTAGTTTGGTGGGTGGGTGTAGAAAGAAAAGTGCATTTTTTCGGTCGGTCGTACGGTGCTTGATTGGCAGAAGAGGAAGAATAACAAGTGCGTGAGTTGTTGGTGCGCCACCACCAACAACAAACTAAAACAGCCTAAGCCGGAATCTAGTTTCTTCGTGAGATGGATCCGGCAGTTGCTTGGTATCAGGAAGAGCAAGAAGGACCAGCCAAGTATCAGTGGATGAAAATCTGGGAGACTATGTCCGAGTTGAATCCTCCATTGACCGTTCCGGCTGAGAACCAGAAGCCGCAGCGAGCCGGAACGGAAAACCGAACCGTGGCGGAGTAGGGGGAATCGAAAATCGTCTCATCGTTGCAGCAGGTGGTGGAGTCGGGGGTGGAGGTGGTGAGGAGCACCACCACCACCATCATCATCACCATCACACTAATGCGTTAAGTGAGAACAATAACAACAATAGCAACAACAATAACAATAACAACAATAACGGTGGCAATGGCAACAATGGAAATAACACACCGACCGGCGGTGGCGGCACTATTCTAGTCAACAGCAACGAGAAGAACTACAATCCGACCAGGAAGAAAGCAGGCAGTACGGTGGACAATAAAGCTAGTACTTACAACATGAACAAGCAGCACACGCGACTGATTGGTGTTCACGGCGGGTGTCCGTGGCGCCCTCCCAACTACAAGTACGGAAGAGGCATTCTTGGGTGAGTACCTTTAAACTACAGCATCTTTGTACATAGGAATGTTGCACACATACAGAAAAACCGTAGCACAGCACCGAAAAAGTGCGACGTAATTTAGGGGGGTCGTTTGCTTGCGGCGGCACTGATAAGATAACTGATCGCAAAAAAACTGTAACTTTCCAACGCTGATAGGATGACGAATTGCACAATGAGCTACCGAAAGGGGAAATAGCTGGTGCATGTGCATTTGCTGCTTCATGACTTCATGTTTTGCACGACGATGGCATGATGTTGTCGACGAGCTGTGCCTTCTTACATTAGAGTTCGTTACTAGACGCGTGACAAACAATCTGATTACTATCGACGTGCGATTGGCGTAATGTGTTGTGGATGTTACGCTGGGTGTTTTGTTCATTGCTGGCTCTCTGATGTGTGTTTTTCTTTCTTTTGAGGCAACGCTTTTTTCTTGTTATTGCATTGAATGGAAGCACCTATTTGAACGGTATTTAAATGAGAGTGTTTTGTCGGTTTCTCTAGTTTGACAGTAATGTCACTTCTTTTGGTGATCTCTAGTTCCGAATTCTTTTCGCGGTTTATAATTAAGCAATTAACGTGAAGCAAATTCATCTTCAAAGAATTGCCGAAAATTTAATGTTGATCTAAGACCTAAACTGTCATGAATCTCATGAATAGCCATTTGTAAAAAAGTAGGCATTGAGAAAATGAACATAGACGTTTTCAAACTTCGCTTCACCTGATTTTCACCATCGAAAGCATTTCGAAAGCAGTTATTTTCAACTATTTTAAGCAATAATTTAAATATTTTCGAGTTATCTTTATTAGATCGTTTCTAGAAAAAAGTACTCGAAGTGTTCTCCTATTTTATCACTGACATTCTCAAAAGGACGCCATAAGCTAGAACGCGCCTATTGAACGTAATCCTCCGGCATTGACTGACGTGTGTGCGTTATGGCAGACTTCGTGGTCTTCACACTAGGGTGAGATGTTTTTCAGGCTTGTGCTTCAACATACTCCCAAATCGAATAATCCAACGGGTTAAAGTCCGGACTGCTAGGTTCACAAATCTTTCAACCAAAACTGGCTGTTCACTTTCAGCGAATCGTTTGATGCGATTTAACGTGTGATATGGCGCTCCATCCTGTTGTAGGACAGGATTGATACTCAGAGATGTTGGCCTTCGCCCAGGAAAGTACTTGGTCCGATATACTCTTCGGTATTGATTTTAACATCAGAATTGATGCAAACATACGCCATTTAGAAACCGCCACCAAGCCAAACATGGCACCATATTTTTAGTTTGGAACTTAAACTTCACTTTCTCCGGATCATTCTCAAGTTTCTTCGGCGAAATGAACCGATCTTCGCGGCTGTTGGACACAGCATCGATGCTGAAGAGCTTTTCTCACTCTTAGTTCCTTCACCCACTCCGTAATCAAGTGGCGTTTCATTCATTCATAGCTCTGGAAGACGCGTGCAAGCCTTCTTTGATGATTCTTCGCATCGATTTACAGAAATGTTGGGGCTTCCTTGGAAAGAGTTTCCTGATGGAACTTACCGGGGGTTGCAACTATCTCTGCACGGATCAATATAATCACGTTTGGCTTTCGTGCAAACCTTTGATCTCCGCACAGTGATTCAAAAGCGGAAAAAATCTCAAAATCATCTTCCTCATAACTAGAAATGAGAAGAAAAATTAGTATTTTCCATTTACTTCCAACTACCTTTATTGCTTATCTTGGCAGATACGCGTATTTCGTCTACAATGTGCAGACTTCTTCAGTGTCGTGTACTAATAACTCGACTGGACAATAGTAGTTGAAATTAAATGGAAAATACTAATTTTTCTTCCTATTTCTAGTTACAGGTATTCCACTAAACAGCTCCCACTTTCTAGGATTCATCATCCTCATGTTACAATAAATATAATTTTGTAATTTTGCACTCCATTGGAAATTTCATTTTCCAAAATTTTATAAAGATTGGATGAAAATTGAGCCCTCCACATTTTTTTAAAGTATGGCTCCTACATGATCGGGGGTTTTTACTCCCAATCGACATGTATGAAGAATCCGAAAAAAAACTTCATGTAAGTTTTTAAACGTGCACATACTCGCACATACACCACAATATTTATTTATTTTATTATTTTTAATAATCATTTATTTGTACAGGCTCAATCGAATTAACTTTACAGAGCCAAATTTTCATACTTTTATGCATCATTTATTTATTTATTTATTTATTTATTTATTTATTTATTTATTTATTTCGTCAATCGATCGTTGACTACATATTTACACTTAATTCTATCTTCTTAAAGATCGCCTAGAAACAAAATACTGTCTTAGGTTACTACGTGACATTTTTAGGTCAATTGATTCACAATGCAGATTATAGAGAGACATCATTCGGTTAATTGGTCCGAATTTCGCATAGTTTGTCCGATTGATATTTAACGCAAATAAGTTCCGATTCCTCAAATGCCGCGAGGGGGTGTAGAAATTTATACTACGAAGGCAAATTCCCTTCGTTCTTGAAGTTGAAGTTTGAATGTCAATAAGCATACACCGTGCTTCGTAAGACGGAAGTGGAAATGTTGTCCAGCCTAATTTATGGAGAGCATACAAAAGAAATTGCTTTTGGACTGATTCTAATCGTTCTTCATGTGTTTTCATAAAAGGAGACCATATGACACTACAATACTGTAGAATAGACCTGACATATGCAACGTATAATGTTGTGATCGTATATGGGTCATGAAAGTTTTGACCAAAGCGTTTAATAAAACCTAGCATATTGGTTGCTTTATGGATAATTGTGTTGTAATGGTCGATAAAATTAAGCTTAGAATCTACAATAACACCTAAGTCTCTGACTCTCTCGCATTTTTCTACAATTTCAGTTCCTAAAGAAACAGTTATTTGTGGTGTATATCGTTTTCTACTGAGAGTTATTAAGTTACATTTCTTAACGTTTATTTCAAGTAAGCTTTTTTTGCACCATATATCATATAATAAAATTTCGTTTATATAAGTTACATTATCTTGGTCATTCTTAATTTCCATAAATATTTTCATGTCGTCTGCATAGATGAGAATTCTGACCTGCTTAAGAATGTAAGAAATATCATTGACAAACAAAATAAAAAGCAAAGGGCCTAGATGCGTTGGGGAACTCCAGATAATACATGAACAGGGTTTGACTACTTGTTGCCGATTTATTAAATACGATTGTATCCATTTAAGAAATTTATCCTCAAATCCTATTTTTCCTAACTTGTAGAGTAACAGAGGAATGTCAATACGGTCAAGGGCCTTGCTAAAATTAGTGTATAGCGCTTCGACATGGTTGCCGTTGTCCATTGCGTTTAATGAATAATTTACGAATTTTAACAAGTGTGTGGAAGTTGAGCGTCCTTTGAAAAATCCATGCTGCGAATTTGCTATAACATTTTGTACTTGGCTGAACAGTTTTCTATTGACGATAGCTTCAAAGAGCTTTGGGATGCTAGACATAATAGCAATTTCACGGTAATTGCGAATATCGGATTTTTTTTTCCTATATATGGGTAATATATGGGTATTAGGTAGCCGTTTTTCCAAATTTTTGGGAACTGACCTGAATCAAGTGACAATAATAAAGGCGAAGTTAGTTCAAATGCAAGATTTTTCATAAATGCTGGAGGGTACCGCACCTTTCGCAGCATCAAGATTTTTCAAACCAGCAAGAATGTCTTGAACATGTACCTGACTAACTCTAATGTCATTTGAGGATGCAGGAAAGAATGAAAAATAATCTAAATCGCGATCATCATCTGAAAATGTCGTGTAAATTTCTTGGAAAAACTTTGCAAACATGTCACAAATCTCACCAGGGTCTCCAGCGCTTTTGTCATCGAGATGCATTTTTGAAGGAAAGTTGTTTGATTTTAATTTTGTTCTGACATACTTGAAAAACTGTTAAGGACATGATTTGATTTCACTCTCTGTTCTGAAATTATATTCTTCCAATTCGGAATTGATTGCTGAATTAAGCTGATCACAGATATTCAGATAATTTTGCAAATTGACATTAGAATTGCTTTTCTTGTAAATTTTGTGGGCCTTTTGCTTCTGATTTTTCAAATTAATAATATTCCGGTTGAACCATATTGGATATTTGGAGTTATATCTGCGTCTTTTTCTTTTAAGAGGTACGTTCTCATTAATTATTTCAAATAAAAACCTGTAGAAGACATCAACAGCGCTTTCGATGTGTACTTCATTTCGTATGATTGATTGCCAGTTGATTGAATTTAGCTTAATTTTAATGTTCTCATAATTAGCTTTGTTGTATTCAAAGATTTCCTCATAATCATAGTCGTTGGGCCGTGGATTGTAATGAACAAATAAAGAATATTCAATTGCAGTATGAAATTGTTTGTTTTTACATAAGGGCGCCAGGCATTCATTAACACAAAAATCCTTATGAATGTTAGTCAGCAAAAAATCTAAATAACAATTTTGCTGATTTTTTACATGATTAATTTGATTCAAACCAAGGCTGGCAATAGGTTTACTTTGAAGATTTTTTTTCCAATTTTCCGTAAATCTCGTTCCTGGAGACCAGAGTCCTGGAATGTCTGGGAAACTCGTAAAATTGGGAAATACATAAATCTCGTACTAGATTATCACGATTTTACCCTTCTTATGGGGGCGAGTGTTATATACAACGAATTCAGCTCGATGAACTGAACTCATATTTGGGTATGTGTGTATGTGGACCCGTAACAATGGTAGATCACCTTTTCGTGGTGCGTTACGGGGTATCAGATCTACCACCGAACACTAGTCTGAATTAATTCAAACTAGGGAACATATTTGTTTTTGTAGTTAAAGGAACATATGTTAGTCCTTATAACATTTTATATCTTGTGAAAAGTGACAATACTCGGTTTGAGCCACCAAGGATGAGCTTGGAATAAAGTAAACATTGTTGGTCTTCATTTATGTGAATTCTTATTTTCTATTTGATGTTCTATAGTTTGAATTGGTTATGACTAGTGTTCTGATGCATGGTCAGTATCGGAGGCACTGTTTGTTTTCTTTGCAATGAACCAGGTTTTGACTGATAAAGGGGCGCACTGATTGACTGATAGAAGGGGCACACACTCTTAAAAGGGTTTATATAAATAAAAACAATGACAACTGTAACAACACCAAATACTTCATCATTTCTCAATAGTGGTGAAGTAACTCGACATGCACCAAACAAAAGATACGGGATATACTACAATAGATCAAATTACTGGCCGCAGTGGTTTATGTCCTGAACAGAGGAAAACTGAATGTGTGTATGTGTGTGGGTAGTGTAGACGAAACAAAATTACTAACTCAGTTTCCCAAGCAAATACTGAACCGATTTTAAAGAAACAACCGCCTTATGAAAGGTACTGTAGTCCCGTATGTTGCTTCCTAATTTTATTGAAATTGGTTTACTAGTTCCGGAGATACCCCTTAGGAAGCGCACAATTTAGGACTTCAATCAAAACCCATCATGCAACACCACTAGTTGCACGAGAATTCAAAAGTCTTAAATCACATTGGCCACAACCGGGTTTATGTTCCGGCTACTCCCGGGAAAGTAGCTAGACTTGGATTTGGATCAGAACCCATCGTAATATTGAGTTTTCAGTACCACAATGACCACATCCGAGTTTGTATTCCTAGTACTCCCAGGGTAGTATAAAAATAGTCGTAGATGGATAAAGTTAGGTTTTTCATTTCGAAATAACGAGAGCAAATTTCCAAACAAATGCGAACGAATTCACCTTAGTAAATCATTTGTGATTTTGACTCCTCCGGAACATTCGGAATCTCTGAAGAGTTGTGCATCACTTTCGTTCAAGAGTAACGAAATGTGAACAAGTTACTTGTTTCATCATAAACTTATCAGCTAGACTTTTACTTCAGATACTATGCTTGACATTCAGAGGATGATGTGAAAAGTTTTATGATAGTCTTCATGGGGCGAAAAGAGAATTTAAAAAACATTGTTTTGCCAAATAAAAAGTTATTAAACATATCAAAATAACAGGGCCTTCAACACAACGGGCAACAGGAGTCACAAACTTTGTCATGCAACATAGAGGAAAACATTGATCATGACGAAAATAAAGAAAAATAGAAAATATTATTAAATAAAGAGCCTGGAGGCTGCGAAACATTGAAAAAAAAAATTAAAATCGGTCCAGTTGTTCAAAAGTTATAATTCTTTGAAAAATATCGTTTTTGGGCCACCTTGAGATAGGGTCACCCTTATAAAAATTCAAATCCTAAATTTTCCGAAAAGGAAAAGTCCAACAAAACACTGCGAATATCTATGACCCCCTTCATCTTTTTTGGTATGGAAATGCTGAATTATAAAAATTTACGGATGTTCCGGATCTTCTGAAAGACCATGCAATGGCCACTCAGAGCCGTAAATTGTTCTCCACCTCGCTTTACTTGTTACTATTGTATGTACAGATTTTAAAAAAAAACCCAGTGCTTAAAGACGAGACTAATGAATTTTCCAAATTATCAGATGTACAATTTAGATAGTATATTTGAAATCTACGACCCAAAACTACTTGAAAATACCTAGCTTATCTACGTGAATCCATTTTTGACTTTCTCCGCCTTTTGTATGGAATGGAATCACTGGTTTTGCTGCTTAGGGCCATTCTGTAGAGACTTTTTCATGCGATAAACTGTGGCCAATTAACAATTTACCACCTTGGCAATCTCCTTTTCTCCCAGCAAACTCATAATCACATCACACCATACATTTTCAATTCAAGCAGTTTTTAGTGAACCTTCAGGAATATTCCAGAATCTTTGAATAATTTACAAATCCCCCAGCAAGTCTTCAGTAGTTCTCCAGAAATATTTCATTTTCCAGGAATCATTTTCATACATCAGAAGAAAATGAATTCGAGATGTTTCTGAATACTCCCCGAGTATTCCAACGACTGTAGGATTTTCTGATTTTGCTATTCCTGTTTTTTTTCTATTCTGATATATTTTTAGATTTTACCAGACCTTTCTGAATATATGCCTAAAATTTCAAAAAACTTTCCTAATATGTACTGAGAAATTTTTAAATATAGCAAAATGTTCCTAAATATTTCGAGAGGTTCCTGAATATTCCAAAGTATATTATAGGCGTTTATATTATAGGATTATACAATATTCCGAAGACTTCTTTAGTTTATTAAGAAATTTGTGAATATTTCTTAAAAAAAAGTCCTTAACATTCAGAAAAGTCCATGAAAAAAACTGATAACATTCTGAATATTTCGAGAATTGCATGAATAGGATGAGAATATCGCCGCCTGTTTAGTATTGATCGCACTTGCCTGTCGTGCGACATGGAGAATGATCCTAAATAAGATCAGTGTCAGAATGCGTGTCACAATGCGTTCCAACTGTCGCTACGATTGTGTAGCTGGACCAAATACGACTCAACCGATACGGATAACCGGAGGATCGTGAAAATTTGTGAACATTTGAAGTGCCGTGAGGATGACTACCTGGACTATTCCTGGAAATTTCCAATTATTTCGGAATCTCTGGATTTTCCGAAAATTTCTCGAATATCCCGAAGACTTTTTTAAAATTCCTAGAGATTTGTGGATGTTTCGAAAAAACTACAAGCAACAGCCCAACGGGATTGTACGCGAAGGTGACGCAGGACTACGTAGCAATATTCAATGAATATTATCATTATTTTAAAACCTGTATTAGAAAAGAGCCAACACTAACCGATTGGAACAAGCGTTTATCTGTCAAAACTTCACCAAAATCGGTGGGGTTGTGGCCAATGGCTGCCTAGCCCGCCGCTTGCTAGCAACAGCCAGCTGAGCCATCACCTACCTGACCGGTTGCTTGCCCGTGTGCCCTCCGACAGGGTCCTGGCAGCCGCCACCTCCGAAGGTGTCGAGCGAATCAGACAAACCCAAAGGTGTGCCCCTTATATATCGTTCACTGCTGCATATGGGGCCTCTCTTACTTGCATTTGAAATCTGTCATAGGAAAAGGCCGTGCATTTATCAAGTTTATTCTGCAAAACGCAATTATAAGACAGTATTTTTTATCAATAGTTTAATGGGGAAAATCAAAGTCTTTGTTTGCTATACTGAGGTACAATTTAAAAAAAACCTATAGCGACCATCACGAAAAGCGGTCAGGTTTTGAGCGTTGATATTTCAGTCGTTTCTCCAAACATTTTCGAAATGTTTGCCCCAATCGATCGGAAATATTCGCTCGCGTCGATTTCAGTATTGAAAACTATTGGTTTTCATCATTAAACTACTGAAAACAACGCAAATTTAAAGTCTTATAATTTTGTTTTGCAGTGTAAATTTACTAAATGCCAAGTATTTTCCTATCACAGACTTCAAATGTAGGTAAGGGAGATCTCATATGCAACAGTGAACGGTATAAAGAGTATACCGCAAATGCTTCATTATGGACGATGGTCATTCGATGGTCAGGTTAAAGTCCTTAAACGACAACAAAATGCTTCATTCGCTCGGCAGCCCTGAAGCTGTTCAGAGCGGCAGTGAGCCAGTATTGGATTTGCAGCTGGTGGTCACAAGAACTTTGTTGTCTTTGACTAGCCAACCGTTGCTAGGCAGCCATTGGTTATGCTGTCGGCTAACCAAGCCAGTGGTGAATTTCTAGCCAGGTGGTTGGCGCAACCAAGAGCGAAACAAGTGTGATCTAGTTGACAGCCATCTTCCAGTAAGGCGGTTGAGTGTTCTGAACAGTATAGGCTAGTCACCATCATCAGCGCTAATGTGTGCAGAAAATGCATTAGAAGCAACGTTAGCGTGACCAGTTTCTAGTAATCAGCAGATAATTGATTTCTGGCTTATGAATTGTCGCACAATATTAAACACGGAATAAGGTCCAAAGAATATCGATCAAACATTTGAAATCCGCCCTTTTTAAGACGAACATTTTGATTTTCTTAGCTAAAGGGTTTGTTTGATTTTAATTTATCTCACAAACCGTTATAAAATTCTTGTCAGTTGCAGCCCGCTGTGGCTAAAACAGTTTCAGCTTTCCCATTGCCGCATACCTTAAATCTTTTGTAAAATTTCAAACACTTTTCAGAAATTTAAACGGTTTCTCTATTACTCCGAAGAGCAAATATAAACCATGCCTATGCTAAGAGCAGCATGCCAAATAGAAATTTTACAAATGGTCATGACATATTGCAACAAATGATTATAACATGCATTACACATTGCTACGAAGTCCTACGCCACCTTTGCGTACAACCTCATTGGAGTGTCCCTCATAGTTTTAATTATTGGAATCGAAGCGTAGAAAATGTCCCGTTCGTTCAAAACCTAAACACTTTTCGTGGCGCTCCAACTTTTCGCAACTCGAACGTGTGCCCCAGTATCGAAAACACGGACGTAGTAGTCTCCTACGTTAAAATCCTGCTATTCTCGAGAGATCTTTGAAATTTCAAGAACTTCCTGGATATTCTGGGTACATCATGAATACTTAAATATTCCGAGAAATTTGTGATTATTTTTTCCGCTTGCGAGACTCCGCTATGTACTTCGACCGCCTTTGCTGAGAGATTTTTTTGAGAACGTAGTAGTCAAACTGGACAATGAAACTTGTTTTATGCCCACAGAAAATCAAATCATTGGAAAAGTAAGATGATCCAATGAAACAGTTCAGCACCAACATTTGATTAGGGCGTATCTAATTTTGTAAACAAACACTCATTTGCTAATTTATCGGAGGTAGAATACAATTGCTTCAAATTGAATGTATCAGCGGATAGAGATAAAGCTCCTCTTCCTTAAAGAGTGCCTAATTTGTATTTGTGACCTTCTGTTCAAGAAAAAATAACTTCGAAAGCCATACAAAAGTAGATTCGCCCTAGTCTAACGTTGGCACTGAATTATTATTCTTCTCTAACCTGTCCCCTCTTATACACTTTGCTTCATATTCTATTTTCTCGACGCCTTTCTTTCTGGGTTATGCTATTCAATGGTGGCATAGGTTAAACTATGAAAATTTTACTCAAATAAATACTCTTTTACTGTTAAAGCCAATGGGTCGTCCTGAAAAGGACGGTGATAATATAACGCGTTGGAAAATAATTCAAGGGTTTTTTTTTCATCAGAGCGATTGAGAGAATTTCGTTGATTACTTTCTCTTTCATTCATATTCCAATCACCCTTACGTTTTTCATTCTACTATTTGTAGTGTATGCAATAATATGGGACGGGCAACAATTGAAAAATCAGGCACCGGC
Organism: Aedes japonicus; assembly: GCA_034211315.2. NCBI lineage: Eukaryota > Metazoa > Arthropoda > Insecta > Diptera > Culicidae > Aedes > Aedes japonicus. The sequence goes on along the minus strand of JASCZW010005389.1, from coordinate 187,729 downwards.
AACAAAGCAAAGTTATTTTGAAGAAGAAGAAGAAAACTTTTGCTACCCGCTTCCTACGACCGTGTTAGGGAAAACAAATTTTTCAACCTGTTGATTTTGATATGCAAATTTGTATGGCAGCAAAAGTAGGTAATTTTGAACTGGAAAATTGAACTACTTATACTTATAATTTCAGGCGCACTCCAATCACAGGGTGAGCAGAATATTGTAATGCTGGTTTAAAATGAATTGTTAATCAACGTCGAAAATTCTCATTTTTACGAATGTACAAGCTGATGTTATTTGGTAGGTTGCCTTCGGTGAGATCTATCTGATGATAATAATATGACAAAAACAAAAACTATTTTCAAATAATATTAAATATGTGCCAGGTTTTGATATTTTACATTTCCAAATCTGGAAGCTTGTTGCAGTCAGTGCAGGTAAAATCAATTAATCTGCTCTCAGATGAGCTGAAAATGAAGACAACCTTAACGGACAGAACAATTATCTTTCGTGAATTTTTTGAGTTTTGTTGCGGAACATTATTAGCGTTTGCCGTCAAATTTCGAAAATAAAATAATAATCTTTACTTAACTATGCGCAGCCACCACAAAAATTGAACTCGTTGAACAGGTTGAACTTTTGATTACGAGACACATCGGCTATGGACATGACCCATTTAAATGTGGTCTCTATTTAAGATGTAATTCAAAGTTTGAAAATATCCATTCAAGTCCAACATTCAAACGCCCAATTGAACCAAGATCATTCCCATCCTGTTTCATCTTCAGTTTTTTTTTCTCGCACATCCAACGGAGACACTCACTCAACCTCATTTGTCGGCGTGGCGTCATTCACACTTTTTCATGTGCGGATCGTCCGAGACACGGTGATGACCACCATTCTACTCGCGGGGTGTCCTCGTTAAATGCACACACCATTTTTTTTCCTTCATCATTGAACAAAAAAAAAATCCTCATCCACATTTTTGACAAGGGAAGAACCGTTTGCATAAGCGCCAATCAACACTGTCGTCGTCGTCGTTGATGATGAATATACACTAGCAGAAATTTAACATCGTCATACTTTGTTAGCTTTCCGTCTGCCTTTCTACACCCGTTGGCCACCCCCCAGTGGTGAATTGCTGGATGATGGTGGTCACCCATGGACAGACGTCATTCGCTAATCTTTTGTTATGGTCAGCCGTTTCTTGCATATGTATATTCATATTCCAATTTGCACATTCCTGCAACGTTGAGGGACGAATTATATTGCCAAATATGGCATGTAGCAATATGGAATTTTGTCACTATATTATTCGTAGTTTGGCGGAAACAATTTCCGCAAAAAAAAAATTCTACCAGATCGGGAATCGAACCCAGGCCTTCTCCAGCATAATAGCCTCACTTGACAAGTGACGCAGCCTAACCCATTGGGAAAACAATCAAGTTCCCACATATGTGACAGGTGATTCGTCATAGTCTCCGCCAGACTACGAACATAGTGTCTACCATATGAAACGGTATTGACGAGGTTGCGAATTTTTCCATTCAGGCAGACGAGCAAAATCGATGTTTTCCGTGTTCGTCTAATTTGTTTTTTTTTTTGTGTTCCGTTCCCGTTTTGTTCCACCCTAAAAAACGACCGCAGCAACAAATTCGACCTTCATCTAGGGGAGGAATGGTTTTGTTTACAACTGCACCTATTAATCTCTGCCGATGCGTCAACGATCAAAAACAGCCACCAGAGCCAAGCACGGCCAGTATGTATGTGTGTGTGCGTAACTAATCTGTGTCGTATCAGCAGGGCGCGATAATTGCTGGGGCACGTGAATTCGAATGACTAGGGCTACGTAATAGACTTCATCGGAAGGGTATTCAACTAGAAGATGGGAATTTCCTTCAAATCATGGTGTTTGTTCGTGGCCTTGTTGTATGCGATGTATGTGAGGGTGATAAAATTAGGCAATTTAAATGTGCTGGACATTCAATTGCTCAGGGGCAGCTATGCTGGGTCGGTCTGGAGATGGATGGGTTCGATTTTCGGTCAAAAGTTTGGAATGCCAAAAAAAGAAGAATACCTGTGTACTAACTTCTCAGCTGACGCATCATTTCCGATAGCTGAAAAATGCTGTAATGATAAGATCGAACGACTTTCATGTGTTCAGCAACTAATGTCTGGAAGTATACAGTGGGAACGGGGGTGATGCGATGAGTTCCGGTCACGTTTGTTGTTTGTAGATGGTAGCGAATTCTGTTTTTTTCGTGTGTGTCAACAAATTGAACGTTTAACCAAGACGATGTCTATAGGAGTAACGCCATGCTTTTCACGTAAATTGGTAATCGTTTTAAACAGCTGGAAGACAATTGTGCACATAATATTAACGTATTATAGAGTAGTGCGGGGCAAAAGCTCGCACTGGGCATTTAAAACAAACGATCATATCAATCTGGCAAAACTGTATGAATACACCCGCTGATCGCAAATGTAAACATACGCGATTTCATCACCTCAAATTATAGTGTCTTAAAAAAACAGTTTACATTCAGCTGTTTTGATCAAGTTTTCATAGTTTTGGGAATTTTATTGTAGTAACTTTCAGTCTATAGACACTCGAAATTTATAATGCCCTTAAAACCATTTTAATCCATTTTAACCAACCATTTTAATTTTTTTTAACCAATCAATGGTGGTTTGTAGGATTTATTGTATTGATGACAAATGTTTAAAGATTTTTTTTGTTAAAATCAAATTACATGGAAAATTTTCAGTGCAGTAAAAAGTAGCAGTAAATGCGAGGGAAAAGTTTGCACGATTTTTGCAACCCGAAAAAAAGTATGTTTACAAATGTTTTTACAGAGTTAATTATGTTGTCCTACAGGCAGGGCTGGTAGCAGGTCACTTTTAAGTGACTTGGTCACTATTTTGAGCCTAGTCACTAAAAAGTCACTATTTGCATCCAAAAGTCACTAAAGTCACTATTTTTCGGAAAATGGTCACTAAAGTCACTATTTGTGTACCGCTGATTGTGAAAAGTTAAAAAAAAAACACTTGTACCTATTGTACAATAGGCACTCTATGCCATCTGGTCGCACTGTATAATGTCGAGATATAGACATCAAAAATCTAGATGCCCAGGCAAACGCTGTCCCGCGTGAATGTTCTGGAAGACCAATTTACATTATGACATAATCTTAACTTAACGTATTCTAACTTAACTTTGTATAGCCCATAAAGTTATTGATACGATTGTAGACCTTAAGATTTGAAGGACAGTTTAAATGACACTTATTTAACTCAAAATTAGCATCGGTAATTCGGGATCGCATCAATTCAACAGTTGTCAAGTAATTAAGCGTTAGATAAGCTTAAGAATGTAGTGATGCATTACAAATGCAATAATGCTACTTTAGCAATGTCTTATGGCATTACAAAAGATATAGCATTTGTTCGATCTTAGTGGGGCCCTTTTCAGCTTTAATCCAACTTCAATGATGCACTAGACGTAATGCATATGCCCTATATATGCATGCTATTACAGCCTCGTGGTTACTTTGGTATCCTATGATGTCTGTGGACGTTTTAGAATATTAATTGAATATGTTTGAATATTTATCGTAGCTTTGTATAGCCCAAAAGGCTACGGTTACTACCGTATATCTTAAGTTCTGAACTCAAGATCAGTTTTTATAAACCTGAACATCCGGAGATAATTTGATAATGACTGATGAGCTTACAGTAGCTTCATTGAATGTGTTTGAATGGATATCGTAACTTTTCATAGATTATAAAGCTAACTTTACGACTATAGATCCTAAATTCTGAACTCAAGGGCAGTTTTGATGACCTAGAATATCCCAAGATATCTCATTATTTGATGACCTTTAAAAAAAATCACTTTAGTCCAAAAAGCTGTAGATCTTAATCTACAGCTGGATGTAAATTTTATGTTTTGAATTCCAGGAAAGTTTTTAATAACCTAGAACATCCGAAGATTATCGCATAATGTCTGTTGTTCTTCCAAAATATTCAATAAATATGTTTCAATACACGTCAAAGCTTTGCAAAAACCCAGAAAGCTTTAGTTACAACTGTAGTTGGTCCTATGTTCTGATCTTAAGGATAGTTTGGATGACCTGGAACATGTCATACTGCTTCAAAATGTGTTTTGTCTTGAAGAATATTAATTGAATATGTTTGAATATTTTTTGTAACTTTGTATTGCCTCAAGTTTACTGTTATAACTGTAAATCTTAAGTTCTGAATGCCAAGACAGTTTGAATGACCTTGACCATCCCAAGATTATCTTATTGTGTATTTTTAAGTTCGCAGATATTCATTGAATACACTTGAATACGTGACTCAACTTTGTGTAGCCCAAAAAACTACTGTTACTATCGTAGATTTCAAGTTCTGAACTCCAGGACGGTTTGGATTACCTAGAGGATCTCAAAGTTATAAAATAATGATTGTTGACCTTCCTAAAGGTTCATTCAATATGTTTGAATACACATGGTCACCATATATAGCTCAAAAAACTACTGTTATAACTGTAGATATTATGTTTTGAACTTAAGGACAGTTAGGTGTACCTAGAATATTCCCAGGTTGTCGCATTATGTATTCTGGCCTACCACGCTATTCAATCATTATTGTTAAATACGTATTTGCACACTCTAAACACCAACTGTTACATCTATAGATCATATTATATGAACTCAAGGACAGTTTGGATGACCTACATCATCCCCGTTTATCTCAGGATGTTTTTTTTTACGTTCGAATATATTTACCGAATATGGTTGAATACGTAGCGTAACTTTGGATAGTCCAAAAAACTGTAGTTACTACTGTAGATCTTAAGTTCTGAACTCAAGGACAGTTTGGATGACCTAAAACATCATAAAGCTATCAAATAATGACTGTTGATCTTTCTTAAGGTTCAATATGTTTGAATACATATTATATCCTTATACAGCCCTAAAATCTAATGTAGATCTGAACTTTTGAACTCAAGTACATTTTGGAAGACCTAGAACCTATCAGAAAGGTACAAAAAGATATATAACATTTATCAACGAGAATTGAATAATACTTATGCATATGATAACATTCTAGAACAACGCCTTACGCTTTTAATGAGGCATTTATTTTTTTTATGTTATGAAAATCACCAAGTTACTTCCTATTCAAGTCAACTATGATCTTCTTATTGACGAATAGAACTTGTTAAAATGCTAGGTGCTGACATTGAGTTCATAGTACCGAATTGAGGAGTATTGGAACCAGTTGTTTGCTAAGAAAAGGGCTGTAGGTGAGCCTAAATACCCTCAGGCGATTAAGGTGGTGAAAACAGCTTCACATGACAACGGCTCAAAAAAGGAATTGAGAAGCAAGATATGTCAGAAGTAATTCTAGCACAGGCCATGCTTTCAGCTGCGTTTCAACCGTGCGTATAGACCTGTCTTTGCAAAAACGAGCTGCGGACCAAGTGCAGGAGGCCCTGGAGAGAAAAAAGTTGCTTGATTACAGGATTCTTTTTTTTTAAATAACTCAAAAAGTCATACTGCGCTCCAGTATTATTTGTTTATGCAAACGGGGGTGATCACTTAGTTCATTTTTACTGTACTTAGACAGCAAATGAATAACAAATTAAAAATATACTACAATTTGGAAATCACTTTTTAGTCACTATTTGGTCACTTTTTGGTCACTATTTGGTCACTATTTTTATTATTTTAGTCACTAAAGTCACTGGAAGCATTAGAAAGTTAAAAAAAACTATTATTGCCAATATTGTGTGTCTTTTATTCCTATTTGCCTAAATTTTTCTGTCGCTTGGACGTTCATATTATCATGGTATGACTATCATTATTGTACTATATTGAAAAAAGGGGTGTTCCGATCAAAATTTGTTCAAACCGTAATGTGTGTGAGTCGATCCAAGTTTTTATTAATAAGTCAAATTCTTTTTCTTTTTCAAGTTCAGGTAACATAATACAGGAGAAATATTCAGCTTAGCTTCCTGCCATAAGATTTAGTACAGTCTCCTTGTCCACTTTATACGCCGCAGAACGCCAGTTTGCCTTGAACTGTTTCTCGCTCACAGCAGCTTTTTGAGTCTTCTTCAGATTCCGCTTGACGGTGGCCCAATATTGTTCGATTTGGGCGGAGCTCTGGCGTGTTGGGAGGGTTCTTGTCCTTGGGCACCACTTGAACGTTTTTGGCAGCATACCACTCCATGACCTTTTTTCCGTAATGGAAAGATGCCAAATCCGGCCAAAATAGAACGGAACAATTGTGTCGCTTCAGGAAAGGCAGTAGACGTTTTTGTAGGCACTCGCTCAGAAAAATTTCCTGGTTGACGGTTCCGTTCACAGGTACAGATGGACTGCCACACCAGATATAAAATTTAAAAAAAAAATACTTGCTCTGACAGGCCATATGCTAATGCGGTAAACTGAGTAAACCGTACATCACAACGGATACCATCAACAGCGAAATTTACCGCACCGAGTGCCTCCAGAAGCCTCTGTTGCCCTTTCTGCGGTCCCATGGAGGTGAGACATTATTTTGGCCGGACCTGGCATCATGCCATTACGCGCGATCGACGTTGGATTGGTACAGAGATAATAACGTTGTTTTTGTACCAAAAACCGCCAACCCCCCAAATTCACCAGAGATTCGTCCGGTGGAAAGATTTTGGGCCATAATGAAGGCCAAAGTTTCGAAAATCGTCCAAGGTGTTTAAGAACGAGCTGGAGTTGAAGAAAGAATGGATGAAGGTGACCAAAAAGGTCGACTCCACCATTGCACAACATGTAATGAGGGGTCTTAAATTTTTGGCGAACACTTTTGTCTGGTGCATTTTTTTCGAGTACAGGCCTTAATATGACTGTTTCTTGATTTGTTTTTGCTCGAGATAATAGACTTGTTTTGGTTCGAGATACGGGTTGAGAACTTTCCGGATGTAATACACCGGAAGTCATCAATCCGTTATGCGACTTGCTGCGGAATGCTTTTGTACGAATATGTGTATGATGGTAGGTGGCAAAGTTTCTCCTGACGCGTGTAATGTGGACATAACGGTTACGGTGAGTTGCTGCTGTTTCTTCCGACAACCTACACATTCTGGCTTCCTCGCAATACCAGCACGGCTTTCGTTTTTGAATTCAGTAGAAAGCAGGTTTCATTTCCGTTAAAAATATGTCGTTGATCGTCCAAAACATGGAACAGATTATTTTCTGTTAGATATGTTACCACTTTATAGAACCAGGATTTGATGTCATCTGCAGAGACTTTTGCGCTGGCGTCCATGAATGTTGGGGTTCTCAGTGTCACGTTTGGTAGACGCTGTAGAAACAGTTTGTGCCATGTTTTTTTCCTGACGAGAACAATTCACATGTATTCAATTTTGAGATATCAACATGGAGTGTTTTTTAATGCAAATCCTGGACGGTTATTGATGAACGGATTACTTCGCGGGCCTAAAAGACTTTTGCACGGAAAAAGTTAACCTCAATTTTGACCATGAGAGTACAAGAGATAGCAATAACCGTCGTGTTCCCCTTCCTTTTTTCTCACACACGAACTTCTGAACACAAGGGCACCAGTATTTGTCAAATCTGAGGTGTGACGTCACTGTGATTTGGTCCATCATAGCATACACATCAACGCTAGTGTGCGTGTTCAATCATTCATAGAGCAATCTATGCCCAACGTTATGGTGAGTCTTGTTGCCAATATTCTCATGGAAGAATAACAAACAAACCCTTTCATTTGGCCTTTGTTACATGCATGCTACCCAACACACGTGAAGTGCTGTCAAATGATCTACTTCATGCAGGATTTTTTTAAAGGGCCTAGTGGAAGTTCTTACTATTGAAACTGCCACAGTCCTTCTTGAATATGAGAACCAATGAACCCTAATGGTAATATCCCATGTTTCCCAAAGATGCTCAACCAAAATTGCGCATTTCGCTCACCACTGGACACCGAACTTACATTTTATAAGTGCGGTATTGTCTCAAATCGCGTCGTTGTCTTCAGCGCACTTATCGCTCGTGAAGGATAAGTGCGCCGAAGACATCGACACGATTGTATGCAAACCAGCACTTTCGTTAACGGTTCTGCACTTAAAATTAATTGCGAAACAGTAGGGTGCAAAGTGCGCAATATAACCAATATGTTATAAGTGCTGAAAGTGAGATATTAGGCCTGTTTAATGACCAGCTCGCAACCTTTTTTTGTCTCTTTTCGGCATTCGTTCAGGGATTGATGCCAAAAAGAGTTAGCATGATACTCCGAGTTAGTTCGAGTTGGTCATTGAACAGAACCATTGTTTTATGTGTACTTGTGCTACAGCGTTATAGACGATTAAACGACCTAATTTAAAAAAAAATGTAAACAATGCCCACAAATAACTTACACTTTCTGAGGGCCAGCCGATGGCTAGATAGGGCGTACCAAAAAAAGTGAGTGAAAGAGGTAGATAGAAAGTGCTAACGTCAAGGTGCAAGCGTTTATTGAGGTTACTACGTTCAAATGTATTAGTGTTTGTTGTGTAGAATGTAGATGTGGTAGTGATCCTCTCCAATGTTTTCCTTTAAAACTAAACGTCAAGCGTACACGCTCGCAATTAATGTCGAGTAATATGTGAATTTACATACAAGGTTTTGAACAATACGAATTGATGTGTACATTGTTTGTATGTATTAGAACTTTAAGGAAAACAAAAGGGTGCTTGCACTGTATCTGCAAGACGCCAGTGTGCGTGCAGGAAACGTCACTAATATTCATTGCGCTTACTCTTTGAATAAGAGCGGCGAAGACATCGGCACCTGGGAGGATGAAACAGATACGGAATGCAAGAATGCAACAAACAAAATCGATTTAGTTCCTTTTTAGCTATGTCAATACAAGTCAACACAAGTCAGCTTCCTCCCAGACACGATTCAACGTTAGATCGGACTTGTATTCGCGTTGTCGCACTTATAGAATCACACCGCGCAATCAAAGTGGGCTAAAAAGCGCAACAACTAGGCTTGTTGCAAACTCGGCAGTAAAAATACCATTACCGCATCGCAAGTGCGACTTAGTATATGAACGACAATATAAACGGTGATGGCCCTTTTAAAAGTTTGGTTGACGTTTATATTTTTGGGTGTAGTAGTGGAGAGCGTTAACTTGTTTATATTTTTTCTTGATTAAAATCAGTACGATTAACATATGTACACAGATGGGATTAATGTTTTTGATGATATTATTAAAATAGATACATTGCAGTGGCAACTTTTCCGTATTAAATTGGAAGAAAATGATCAGAATCGAATGTTTTGTGTGTTGCTAAACGATTAACGGTAAGTGAATGATTAAATTGTGAATAACTTGTGTACTCAGTGTTCGGTATTCAGTGCATATTCACCGATTTCCACTGGAGGTCTGCTTATTGAGCTCAAGATAGGTTCCGCATCCCTATGATAGTTCATCCAAAGCGAAATCTGAATCGGCTACTTTGATCAAACTCCAATCGTATCAAACAGCTCATTATATCAATAAACTCATTCAGCATTTACTACTATAAACTCGTGAACGAAAAAATACTTTAATTTTCTGCAACTTTTCAGCGAATCAATTTTTGGTGTTTGTACTGATTCCATAGTATGTATGTAGGGTAAGGGATGTAATGTTAGCCTAGCTCCTTCATTCGGCCTGTGTACTAAATGTAATCCAAAGCAATTGAGACTATATTAATCAACTTTTTGTTGTTCACTTCCGCGTTCTTTTCGATTTCTTGAACTTTTGGGGCATCATGATTGCACTGGTTAAGCTGAACAGATGATCTACACGATCTTCAAGTGGTCTAAATTTGGCTTAATTGCATCGATAAAGCAAGTAATGCAGTTTGGTTGTACAGAAAATAGTTACACGTTACAAACTAACTGTTCACATATCTAAAGTAACAATGATTTCACAAGAAAATCGTAGACTCAATGTTAGGGACATATTCTTTTGTATGTTCCCAACTATGGCCTGTTGTATCAATAACGTAGTAAAAAGGTTGTTATTGGTAAAACTTCAAGTGGAAGTGCATGAGTTTGTGGTTATTTATATTCAAGTGGTTCATCTAAACACAAACCGAAGGAACTAAATCATTGTATAGTGAATTATACTGTTTTTATTGTTGAATGGCTGATACATCATATGTGAACATCACTTAAGTGTTTCGAGGCAGTTATACTTAAGTTTGTTTTCGACGATTGCGTTTGGTGAGACATTTTTCTAAGAACGTAGTAGTCAAACTGGATAATGCAACTTTTCACTCTCTTGTTTTACGCCCATAGAAAATCAAAGCATTAGAAAAGTAAGAAGATCCAATGAAACAATTCAGCGCCAACATTTGATTAGGGCGTATCTAATTTTGTAAACAAACACTTTGTTTGTTAATTTATCGAAATTCCTTCAAATTGAATATATCAGCGGATAGACATAAAGCTCCTCTTCTTTAAAGAGTGCTTAATTTGTATTTCTGACCTTTTGTTCAAGAGAAGCTATTGTTTACAAAAGCTATTAGCTAGTTTACGAAAGCTATTGTTTACAAAAGTAGATTCGCCCTAGTCTAATGTTGGCGCTGAATTATTATTTAACTTTAACCTGTCCCCTCTTATACATTTTGCTACATATTTTTCTGAGTTATGCTATTCAATTAAATTATGAAAATTTAACTCAAACAAATGCTCCTTTACTGTTAAAGTAAATTGATCGTCCTGAAAAGGACGGTGATAATATAACGCGTTGGAATATAATTCTAAGGTTTTTTTTTTTCATTAGGGCGGCGAATCTAACATTTAGAGACCCTCTTTGATTTCTTTCTCTTTCATTCATATTCCAATCACCTTTACGTTTTTCATCCTACTATTTGTAGTGTATGCAAGCCAGCACTGTTGTGTTTCGATCTGTACTGTAGGATCCCTCGAAATAACGACGCTGTAATAAATGAAAGAGAACGAAACCGGAGAGTATTTCTCAATGTAAAATTCGCCCTAGTGAGAAAAAAACCCGAGAATTCATCAGTTAAATATCCTGAATTGCTTTGTCTCCCATACTACTACCAGATGGACTGTGGCGGGAGAGCAAAGCCTCGTTCGAACCGGCAGCATGAAGCTGCTTGCTGCTTGAACACTGAACCAATTTTCGTTCCCCGCGGCTATATACTAGCGTTGATAGCATAGCCAAGAAAGAAGGGAGTCACGAAAATGCAGAACGAAGCAAAAAATCAGACACCGGCAGCAAAGCAAAGTTATTTTGAAGAAGAAGAAGACATTTGCTACCCGTTTCCTACAACCGTGCTAGGGAAAACACATTTTTCAACCTGTTGATATGCACATTTGTATGGGTGCAAAAGTAAGCCATTTTGAATTGAAAAATTGAACTACTTATACTAATGGAACTTCTTTCAAATTTCAATGCGAAAAATTGGTGAGTTTTTCTGATCAAATGATGTATGAATAAAACCATTCTGTTTAGTCGAACGAGAGGTATAAGCGTTCAAAAACCTCTAACTTTTGCGTAACGCTCTCATTTTTCAAAATTTTGAAATGACACCCGGTATAGCCTGCATTAAGTAATAAATCCATCGAGTGGGACGAAGTTGTATCCATGAATAGACACAATTTGGTACTTATAGAACGACATTTAATCCATATTCCTCGAATTTTTCTGACTTTATAAAAAGAGTTGTGTAACTTTTCGTAATACATACTACCAAATAGCTTATCAAACTTATCTTAGCAAGTGTCCACCTAGTTGAATCTCGCTTACAGCTCAAATACTTTATGAGTTATAATAAAAAATGTAATCGATCATTGCATAATAGGCTGAGTTAAAGGACACATACCCTATGTAAATGCATTCGTAGTTTGCATGATAAAATATGATTATTTCCAACAACAACAACCTGCATTTTATTTAAGGATTACTCATTCTTTACGAATATCAGCTTTGATTCGTCTCGATAATTGATATCAGCTGTGAACAATTTAGTACAACTTGTGATATGTATAAAACGACGCAGATTCACTAGATAGATGAGAACTGGATCCTGTGCGATTGATGGGTGCGCCACCCTACCTGTTTTCGCATTATTCAAGGACGTTTTACAATTTGGCAGCTTCTCAGCAGCATTTCCTAGAACTCATAAAGCGGCTCGCATCGTCGAATGACGCCGTGCAGAGAACGTAGACCATACAGGAGCATTTAATATCAGTACACTTTCATGACCTTCATGAGCGAACTCCAATCCGTTGGACAATGTAAAACATGTAACATTACCATGTACCTATCTTATCTTTTGTTTTTATTTTAAATGTCCGAACGAATATATCAGCCAACTTCTTATGTGTACCCTTCATTCTCATAACTTCCGCCTCAGGTTGCTGCAACCTGCCGCCATACATAATCACAATAAAAGTCAAGGAAATTGGGATAATCATGCTACAGTAGCCCTCGCACGGTGCCAGTGCTGCCAGACTTACCCATCCGTGTTACTATAATTAATCAAAGCATTGTTTAATCGAAGTAAACACGGTCTAACAGAATAGTAGCGCAGCAAGTTTCTCCGTGGAGTAAAGATAAGCACTCATGACGCCAAACTCCCCAAGCAACTACGACGACACAACGCGAAAGGAGTGGGAGAAGAGGCCGAGCGTAAGAATTGCGTCTCTATATTTTCGGGTTTTTTTTTTAAAAAAAGGGGGGCTATAACAAATACATACACAATTGCGTGTGTGGTAATCGCGTAAACAACCTTGACGATTGTGAATTTTTGCAAAGGCGACAGTGTTAAGAGAGAATATCATTTAAGAAATAAACCGGTCGTACCTTGTAAATTAATTGATTGGATTAGATTTTCGCAACTCGAGCGACGATTATGCGGATAACAAGAGAACGAAGATAAAGGATTGTAAGAAGTGCCTCGTTCTCGTCGTACGATTATTGTTGCAGATTCCGCGACTGATTAGGAACCTGTGTTAAATATAAATGTAAACAGCCATGACCTTTAGATACTGAGCTTCTTCATATTTTTTACGAGCGAAATTTGGTAGTGGAACTTCGTCGCTCGAGCCACTGGCGATTCCTGAAGATGTGCACATGTTAATGTACCAGCCAATTTACTTCGAAGGACAAATTTGACCCAACACAATAAATAAATAAATCGAAAGGCATTGATAATAATTGTAGAGATAACCAACCGAAGCGAGAGGCGCTCCAGTAAATCGAATACAAATAGCCAGTTTTTTTCGTTTTTTTTTTGACGCTTCTCGCTCGAGTTGCTAACCAGCAGTGAATATTAGATGCCACATGTTAAATGCCCACTGTAAACACGCCAAGGCACTCGAAATTCAAGCGACGAGAACCAAAAAAAAAAAAATCAAATCTCTCGCTATCGCAAAAATAAACGCGTTTTTCTCTTCTTTTTCATCAGTTTGCGTGAAAGTGTTCGAGTGATAAAAATAAAACGTGGACTCGCACCTTTATCGCTTTGCTACATTTTGTTATAAAACTTGCATCATTGCACCGTGGGTTTGTTGCTGATCGTTATCGTTTTTCAAGATCCGTTCTCCACCAGGTTCTCCAAATTTGCAAGCTTTCACTGTTCTCCGTTGGGGATTCGTTTCCAATGTGTTTCAAAAATGTCTAACCATGAATATGAGGAATACCTACTTCCACTTATCTCCGGTGAGAAAATTCTGCAGAATTTTTACATTGAGCTAGGGGACGTTGTAATAACGTTTTTGCATCTTATCATCGAGTTGTTTTCTTTTAACCTCTATCGGCATGATTTTTATTTCATATTTTACATCTTAAAATTTTTACGTAGATGTGAGATGGTCGAACGGAAATTGGCTTTTCGCACACATCAGTTTTTATATCTTAATTCATATGCAGTTATAGTGCAGAAGATATCGGCTGAGGTAAAACGATCTCTAGATTCGAGGTTCAAATCTCAGTGGCTGATTTTCTTACATGTTAAACTTCTCCAATATGATGAAATTTGTCAAAATCAGATAATTTCTAATCAACATGTTCCCCAATATTTTTATACCGTAGAAGTATTATCGCATCCATTGTTTATCCGGCTTCATTACCTGCCATTGCTATTTCAATGATTAAATATCTTACATAAACTGTAAGAGAAACTATCATCTTCTAGTTGCGTGACGGAAAGCTCTATTCCTTTTAAATTCATCTCACGAACTGCGACCTGCACTTCTAAAAGCTTCAAATTGACCGTAGAGGAAACCACATATACCTTGGTCTATATTAAAAGTTCAGTAGAAAAAAGAAGTATTGACCATTCTACATTAGAACAAATAATAATTAGAACAAGTTGTAGAATATAGACTGTTCCAGAAAGTATAACAACACTTTCAAAATAACAAGAAAGGCATAACTAGAAATTAGAAGAAAAATTAGTATTTTCCATTTAATTCCAACTCCAAGTCGAGTTATTTAGTACGAGATCACTGATTAAGTCTGCAGTTTGTAGACTAAATATGACATTTTACCAAGATACAGTGTTAATCAAAATATTTAATCATAGCCAAGACTCCTAACTTTTCCTCGAACATGACCCATTAGTTTCTGCACAGTGGTACTTCCCACCATTTTGACCACTTTTGGCCGATATTTTTTCAATTTTTGGATGTCGTCCGCTAGTTTTATGAATTTTCGAAGCTTTGCTTTGGCCAAAAGTCTCGACTGGCCGTGCCTCCGGGCAGTTCGGCGGATTCATGTCTTTCGGCACGAAACATACATTTTGACTTTTGTACCATTCTAAAGTGTTCTTTGCGTAATACAATGACGCCAAATCAGGCCAAAACACTATTTAACCTTCTTATTGCCTGATCATCGGCAATAATCGCTTCTGGAGACATTCCTTAACGTATTTCGGAGTGTTCATCGTCTCCGTTGTGATGTACGGGCTAGATGTTTTATCACACTCGCATATTGCCTGCCAAACCATAACCTTCTTACCAAATTTTTCGGTAAAAACTGCCTTCTCCGTTTCGGGGTTGTCTTTGTCTTCGCTTACAGTATAGAATTTTTTCCAGGAAGCGTTTTGTAATCTAGTTTCACATACGTTTCATCGTCCATTATTATACACCCAGAGTTTCTACACAATAACGAATCGTAGAGTTTGCGGTCCCGTGGTTTTACGGACGCGGCCTGTTTTGTGTTCCTTTTGGGGTTTTTCTGCTTGCGGTATGTTTTTAGCCCAAGTCTTTCTTTGGCACCCATGACGTTACTCGATGAACTCTCTAGCTTTTTCGCACAAACGGACACAGCCAAAACATGTTGAAATATTGCATTATATTCAAAGTGACCGTTAAAATTAGGTGTGCTTATACTTTCTGCAACAGTCGTTAGAAGTCTAGTTGAGCAACTCGACTCGACACTTGCCACTGCCGACTCGAGCAAAAGTGCGCATTACAGAAGCCGACTTAATCTGATCGAGTCGGCAACAGAACTCGATTATTAATTGTAGTGTTTAAATTTTTCAAAATGCCATTGAAATATTACAGCATGCATAATTCAGGACTTTCATCACTTTAGTTGTCATTTTTGATAGTCGAAGAAAAGTATTGATGTTTTTCACTCTTTGTGAATTTGTGAATTATACCAATGTTTTTGAAATGCTGTTCCAAAGTACATACCTATTTGAAGTATTTTCCCAGAAATTTGTTATTTAACATGCGGGCAAGTGTGGATAGTTATTTTAAAGATGATTCAGAAGCCGAGTTATTATCTAGTTATCACCAACTTATTTATTGCCAGCAATATTTATTTAAGCATTTATGCAGTGATCAACCTCACTTCAACGATTTTATCTCGAAGCTCTCTGACCTTACGACAGTCAAATTTGTTCCAAAGCTTTTAAAACCCTCAAAGGAAAACATTTCAGAATCGAGGTTTTTTTTAATTATTGGAACATTCTTTGAACTTCTCGAAGCCTTCTATATGATGTATGATATGTACTACCATCCATTGTAGCAAGGAAACTAAGTCCGACAGCAATGAGTTCTTCTTGCTGTTAGACTTGATCAAGCTTTAATAGCCACTGATTATCCTAATCGTTCCATAGTTTTGAGGGCCAAATACGGATTAGGTGGATCGATCGGCAATATTACTTATACGTTCCCACAGGGATATAAAGAATCTCCTGCCAACAACCAGATTGAACAATTGGTCAAAAGAGCAAGCCATCTAACATGAGGATGGCCCAATGGGCGGGGAGAAGAGACCGCCCTCTATTCACAAACTGTTGGCAATGGGGAGTTAGCATTCCCACTCTCCCTATCCAGAGTGCTTGATTCGGGTACCCTGATGGTCCCTCCCATTCACATGATATATTTATATAATAGTGTATATATTGTGGTAAATGAATATTACTACAAGCATACGTATCTATTATATATGATCTTCATTCGGTTGATTTTGAAATGCAAGAAATGTTGTACATTGTTAAAATGTAGAATTCTGTGGCTTCGCGCTAAATTTACTAAAAATTTTATTTAAGGTATTCTGATTTTTTTGTTAAATCTATTGAATAGCGCTGCATGTATCAGATCAAATCAGATTTAGAAGGAGATGTTCGCTCATCACCATGAGGCACCAAGAGTGAACAACAATGTTTTTGGCTAGAATGAAAGATGTGAAGAGAAAGTGTTGAAAGGTCCGTCAGAGTGCGGCAGGTAGGAAAATTAACAGATGTTTTTGAAAATTGAGCGAAAGGGCATGTATCCAATGGTACTCGAACCATGGACGTCAATCTTTGCCTAACATGCCTGTTGAAGTGGCGGACTTGTTCCGTCGCTACAACCTACCCCGCAGTGGGATGTTAGGCAAAGATTGACGTCCATGGTTCGAGTACCATTGGATACATGCCCTTTCGCTCAATTTTCAAAAACATCTGTTAATTTTCCTACCTGCCGCACTCTGACGGACCTTTCAACACTTTCTCTTCACATCTTTCATTCTAGCCAAAAACATTGTTGTTCACTCTTGGTGCCTCATGGTGATGAGCGAACATCTCCTTCTACATCATAATCGTTACTCCTCGCACGGAGAATACATAACATAACAATTAATGTAAATCAGATTTAGTAAAATGTCTATTTGCAAACCGGAAATGAAAAATACTGTCAGTAATAAGTGCAAAAGCCTACCACAGATTTCGTTGCAGCTTCTTGGCACTAGATACTTCGAAATCATAAAAGGAGAAGAAAAGACCAAAATGACAATTGAACATATAAGACATAATAATTAAAAGTATATATAACCAAATAGGTAAAAATAAAAAATAAAATTATGTTAATATATAAGTAACGAAAAGTTATGATAAAAATGGTAATGATGATGATAAAGATGAATAGTAATGGTAATGAATGAACTATGTCATATAAAATAATATATATAGTGAAGGGATATTATAATATGAACTGAAAATTACATGTGTGTCGACTGCTGTTTTGTTGCAATTGTAGACAAACTTGGGGCATTCATTATGAACCAGAAAATTTAGACAATGTATGACAGCCACAAGATTTTTTTTTTATTTTCAATTATTTTACAATGCCTGATGACCTGGAGGACCTGAAATACATCATGCAAAAGACCGTACATTCAAAATTTCGATAACCTGAAACCAATTTATATGCAATAATATTGTATCATATCATAACAGCAAAAAATGAAGATATGTTTTTTGCCTCTGTTTTCTGTAATGTCCTTCCATGTTATTAGGATATATATAATTCAAGAATGATCGAAAGCGCGCTACAACTACGAACCTAATGTGAATAGTAAAATTCTCAATGTGACCTCCAGACACACGATCTTCTGTAGTTGGTGGAAAAACTACTTGATGTGATATTTCCACAATGGAACTGACTCTTAGCTTCCGGTCTTGACCAAGAATCCCTACTCAGACATTGCGGTACGGCAAGCGTTCAGCGCAAGGGTTCAAATTTGAAATCTGTGATAGGGAAATACTGTGCATTTCGTGACCTTTGTATGAAAACAGAAAATAAAAGACTTGACCTCTCATCTGTGTTCTTTTCTATGGTTCACTATCAAGCAGAATGTTAAGTGAAAATTCCAAAAGATGCGTAGAAAGATCTGCCATCGATTAGTGTATAACATTGAACAAATATACAGCTACAAACTAAAGTTAGGGAAATTCCAATCAAACGAACGATTTATCTGGGAGAATAGAATTGATCATCCTGAAAAGGACGGATTTCTAATGGTGACGATTATCCACGATCGAATTAAACCACTCGTCACTCATTGTCAAGGGGCTCACACCGGACATTTTTAACGCGGAATGTATGAGTTATCAACGTTCTAAACCTGACAAATTTCACGAATTTCTGTTTCCAATTTTACAACTACTCCCATATGTTACCCAAGGATGTTATCCAACATCAAAAAGTTAGCCGCATTAAATTTAAAAATAAATGACTGAATAAAGCTATCCCGAGAATAAGACGGCGTGCCGTAACACCCTTTTTTCTGTATTAGAATTTACTAGGAAAATCTTTTGCTATTTAAATATGGTCCAATAACAATAGTCAAATGGTTCAATTTAAAATCCGGGAAACCCGGAAACAAATCCAGGGATAATGAGTGGTCACCCTGATCATTATAGGTAATACCTGAAGCTACTAGGCACAAAACCTGCACTGGTGCATAGAGTGTTTATAGATGATGATGATGACCACCATCTATTGTAGCAAGGTGGATGATGATGATGATGATGATGATGATGTGAACTACCATCTAATGTAGCAAGGCAACTGCCTATAGCACTGGACTGTTTCAATTAAACGATTTCATCAAGGTTGTTCTGTGGTAAATGTTTCATCATGTTCCTGTATGAAGGGCCAAAAACGTATTGTGGGCCTGTAAGCAGATACACTCACGCGCAACCCAAAGCTACAGGGGTCTAGAGAGAATCTCCTTCCAGAAGCAAGTTCGCAGAAACCACACCAAAACCGAGCCCTCGCTAATTAAAAAGTCCCATTAGATGGAGAGACGAGCCCACCCTTTATTCACGAAATGTTAACAACAGGAAGTTGGCACTCCCACTCTTCCTATCCCAAATCGCTTCAATCGGGTGCTCTGGTGGTCCCTCTCTTTATCTCATACATATGGTGTTACATTAATATATGAAAAATTCAGAGAAATTTATGTGATTTTCTTACCTTGATTTTGAAGTCATCATACCTTGAAGCTTGTGTTAGCTTGTTTGGCTAAAAGTAAAATTAACTAGGGTTCCGTAACTGTAGATAACTTGCATAACAGTGAATAATCAGAAGCAGTTTGATCAGGATTGGTTTGTTGTTGTGTGATCGCCAAGCTGATCTATGAAGGGCAAAAACGTTTGTGCGGGCCCGTAAACAGATGAACTTATGCGAAACCTGCGAATGTTGTGAAGAGATTCTCCCTAAAAAAAAAGTTTACACTCACATCACTAAAATCGAGCCATCGATTGCCAGAATAAACCCAATAGATGGAGTCGATGAGCCCGCAATATTTCTGCGAAATGATACAATAATGATTAGGCAGTCCCATGCTCCCTATCCAAATCGTTTCACTTGGTGGTCCCTTTTCCCCGGTATATGTTATGTAGTGAATATTTAGTAGATTTTGGCGTTATCGTTTCATTTCTTACCTTGTTTTAGAAAATTTTGTTGAAAGTAATATTGGTAAGGGTTATATACCGCTCTTAATATATTGCTTAAATTTTATTTTGATGTAGGGTCACTTCCAGTAATTCAATTTCAATCAATTTCAATCAAAGGTGAACTATATTGAACATATATAACCATTCTACAGATAAGATATTGAAACTCGCCAAATACCAAATATCACGACGAAATTGCTTCCCTGTAAGGAGTGTAAAGGGCGATACGGTCAAAATTTGGTCAATATCAACTTGACGTATTTCTTTCAATTTTGCATTTAAAAAACCTGAACACCCCTCATTTTGAAGGTGTGTGTGTGTAGAATGTTGCTCCTATTTTGATTTTGGAATTCACTCTTCAGTTGTGCCGTACTCTTCAAAATGCCGTCCAAGCAAGAAGAGCAGCGTATCAAAATTTTGCTCGCGCATCGCGAAAATCCGAGCTACTCGCACGCAAAGTTGGCAAAATCGCTAAAAGTTGCCAAATCAACCGTTACAAATGTAATTAAAGTGTTTGGGGAACGTTTGTCGACAGCCAGGAAGTCTGGATCGGGGGGAAATCGAAAACCGGAAGCCGCTGAGACGACAAAGAGAGTTGCCGGTAGTTTCAAGCGAAACCCTAACCTATCTCTCCGAGATGCCGCAAATAAGCTGGGTGTATCGTCTACAACCGTGCATCGAGCCAAAAAACGAGCCGGAGTACTGTTTTGGCCGGAACATTTCGTGTTTTGGCCGGAGTACTGTTTTGGCCGGATTTGGCATCTTGCCATTACGGTAAAAAGGCCATGGAGTGGTACGCCGCCAACAACGTGCAGGTGGTTCCCAAGGACAAGAACCCTCCCAACACGCCAGAGCTCCGCCCAATTGAGAAATACTGGGCTATTGTCAAGCGGAACCTAAAGAAGACCAAAAAAACTGCTAAGGACGAGCAGCAGTTCAAGGCAAACTGGCTTTCTGCGGCGAAGAAGGTGGACAAGGTGGCTGTACAAAATCTGATGGCTGGGGTCAAGCGTAAGGCCCGGCAATTCGGATTTGGAAAAGCGGAAGCCTAACTGAATAGGGTATGTGTCCCTTGACTCAGCCTAATATGCAACAATCGATTACATTTTTCATTGTAACTCATAAAGTATTTGAGCTGGAAACAAAATTTAACTAGCTATACACTTCCTAAGATATGTTTAATGAGCCATTTGGTAGTATGTATAACGAAAAGCTACACAACTCGTTTTTTAAAGTCAGAAACTTTCGAGGGATATGGATGTAATGTCGGTCTGTGGGTACCAAATTGGGTCTAATCATGGATGCAAGTTCGTCCCATTCGCTTGATTTTTTATAAAATGCAATCTTCTTATGGGTTTCTTCCTGATTTTCTTATTCAAGGCGTTTCCAGCTGTATTCGTTCTACCCAACAAACAATTTCACCAATCAAACTTTACTTAAACTGCTAAGAAACACTTAAGTGATTTTAACATAGGATTTAGCGGTCATTCGACAATCAAAACATTATAATTAAGATTTGGTTCCTTCAATGTGTGTTAAGATGAGCCATATGAACAACATTCAACCGGAACTCAGACATTTGTATTGTAAATGTTACCAATAACAACATTTTTACTACGCTTTTCATACAACAGGCCATAGTTGGGAACATACAAGAAAATATGTCCCTAACATTGGGTCCACCGTTTGCTTGTTAAATCATTCTAATTTTACCTATGTGACCAGTTAGTTTATAACATGTGACTATATTCTGTACATCTTGGCAGCATTATTCGGTTTATAGGTTCAATTTCGGCAAATTTAGATCATCGAAGATCGTATAGAATATCTGTTCAGCATAACCAGTAAAGCCATGGTGTCTAAAAAGTCAAGGAAATCGAAAACTACGAGAAAGTGAACAACTATAAATTGTTTAATTATGTCTCAATTGCTTGGAAATAAATCGGTCATGCTTATAGCAACATGATTTTGTTGATTATCGAAGAAATAATAACATATTCGGTACATAGGCTGAATCAAGGAGCTAGGCTAACATTACATCCCTTTACCCTATTTTTCCTGAATTTTATACTAATTGAACTTGAAAAAGAAATTTAATTTGATTTTTTAAATAAACGATTTCACCGATTTACACGCGTTTTCCCTTGACCAAATTTTGACCGTATCACCCTTTAACGAATATAAGCTATCCATATACATTTGCGTTGTACGCATGTATTTGTGATGGTTTTTTATGCTCTGAACACTGCATGCTGTGCGTTTGACTGTCAGCTTTCTTTTGTTTACTTGTTTGTGCGGTTCAAATTCTGCGTTTTCAAAATGTCGCGTATTGAAAAGGAAGTAAAAATTAAGGTTCTGGATACATGGCTAAGTGAGAAGTACTATGCGAAAATTGGCGAAGCGGTTTGGAATTCATCATGCGAGTGTTAAAACCATCATTAATAAGTTTGGGAAACACTATTCTTTGGATGAGCTACCAGGAAGAGGCAGAAAACCCGGTTCTTCCAACCCGAAACTGGAGCAGATAGTGGTATCTCTAATCATGAAGAACAAATCAATGTCAATACGTGATTTGGCCAAAAAAGCAGGAACGAGTGTCGAAATGATCCAGCGTATCAAGAGGCAAAACCACCTGAAGACCTACAAGAAGCAGAAAATCTCGAAACAAAGTGCAGAACAGAAGAAGCGAGCAGCAACAAAGGCCCGGAAATTGTATTCGCGTCTTTTGCAGCGTCCGGATGCATGCGTTTTGATGGACGATGAGACCTATGTAAAGGAGGACTCAAAAACCCTTCCAGGTCCACAATACTTTATTGCCGTCGTTGGGGAGGATGTGAGCGATGCGGACAGGTCGATTCAAGTGGAGAAATTCGGTCGAAAGGTACTGGTATGGCAAGCAATATGTTCCTGTGGTTTGAAGTCAACCATTTTTTACACTACCGGAACTATAAAAGCGGAAATCTATCGATCTGAGTGTCTCCTGAAGAGATTGTTGCCTTTATATAAGAAGCATAGTACACCTCCACTGTTTTGGCCGGATTTAGCGTCGGCTCACTATGCCAAAACCACTCTCAATTGACTTGCGGAAAAGGGTATAGATTTCATTGAGAAAAATATCAATCCACTAAATTGCCCTCAGCTTCGACCCATCGAATTTTACTGGGCAATCGTGAAGAGGGTCTTCAAGAAGACTGGTAAGGCAGCTGGGAACATGCAGGAGTTCAAAAAAATTTGGGCTCAAGCGTCCAAAAATGCGATGCAACACTTATCCGGAACTTGATGAAGAGCATTCGATCCAAAGTTCGAAAATTCGTGAAGGAATAACTTAAATTTCATCCGGTCTTCATTATGTTCAAGTTTAACCTGGTACAATAAAGGATCAATTTTTTGTATGAATAAAATATCGGTTTTCAACATAATTTGAAAGAAAGTTTGTGGATAGCTTATTTTCGATACACTCCTTACATATTTGTTGCGTTCCAGAACATCTAGTAATGCAAATTTTATGCACAATATTGCCAGGGTGGTCCGTTTATCCTTATTGAAAATTTGGTTTGGCTGAAAAAATTCAGCAATTGTTTATGATTTCGGTATTTTATCAATTTTATATAAAGAGCTACACTGATAGGCAAAATAAAGTGCCCACCTCATCATGTTTTGAATTTCTCTCATATGTTTGGTTCAAATTGAAGTAAGCACACTGTAGTCTTTTCTGATATCTTATGAAATTTTATTATGACTTATTTGGTACTGTTTTGTTTTTTCAATACAAATTGATTTTTAAGTTCTTTAAGTCGAACTCTTTTTTTAGTATTATTCCATTAGTGGAACATGGAAAGTATATTAAATAAGAAATCTAACAGACCACAGTGTGTTTACTTTATTTTGAACTAAATAAATAAGAGAAATTCAAAAAATTATGAGTTGGGCACTTTATTTTGCCTATCAATGTAAGACTGTGTTGTGCAAATAGGTGTAGAATAATTGTGATAAGCTAGAACAAGACTTGACATTTAGTGTCATCCTCGGATTAAACCCCGATCTACTATTCCAGGCTGCTTTGATGTGGATATCAGACTCGATTTAGTTGATGCCCAGCTGACATTTGGCAGACCATCAGATATTGAAAGTTAATCTGTGTTGCAACTTACTGTTGTACTGTTCGGTTGATCCGGATGCATGTGAAAGGTGCGCTTCAGTGCTTCAGAAAAATAAAATCTTCCACGATTCAGCTCCGTTAGACGGCCAACCGCATCAACGTTCTGGTCCTTCCCTAAATATACCGCCGCATGAGATCGGGGAATGCGGTCGGCATTGTAAAACACGAATGAATTCATTTGCCTTCAGTTTTACACTTCAATATAGATATAGGTACGTACGTATGTACCGGTCCGGCCTAGCCTAGTTTTGTCTCCGTGCGTTATTTAAAATGTAACAGATTTTACTTTTCGGCTTTGCATCCCCTTCGTTCTCCAATGTGACACGATATCTACCTCTACATGTAGATGTATTCGATTTTCATAGTGGAGCAGCAGAAGCATACATTGAAGTAGTCGCAGCACTTGCTTATGAATAAGTTTTTCATAAATCTCCACAGGTCTCAGTAGTGGAATAGCCACGTGGTCGGTCGGTGGCGGCGATCTAGCCAGACAGACGTTCCGGCTTCTGGGCACATGTCCCGCACTTCCACTGTACAACTCTTCTCCCTTTTGGCCGACTGCTTGCAAGATAGATGAGTGTGGCGTGTGACCAACTGTGCATATGTGTGTATCCAAGTGTGCCATGGAGTCGCTGTTGCCAAGCAAAGAGGAATTGCATTACATATTCTATAGAGGCAATTCAAAAATCACTCAATTAGGCATCTAACTTCGCCTAAAGGCTGGTTCGGAAGTGGCAGCAGGGTAGATTAGTGCAACAGCTTTCAAGTGAGAGACAGCACTTGAGATTTTTGACATTGAAATTTCCAAGCGCAGTGATCATCTTTTTACCGATCAAACAATCGAAATAATAACCCTAATCAAATTAAACTTTTCCTTTTTCGGTCACGCATCGTATCATTGATTTATCTGTTCCGTGAGTGGCCACTTTTATCATCATTAGCTATTGGTTTTCACTTTTTTTTGTGTGTGCGATACCGGCGTTCGGTTGAATTCATTTCTGAATGATTATCGCCTCTTCTCCATCTTAGCTTGCCTTGATTGTTCATTAGCGCCATTCGTTTCGTACAAAAGGCAAGCAAATGCAGGGTGCCTAATAACAGGTTGAAAAAGCGTGGATTTTCGGGGAATTTACAAATGCATTAAAACAACGTTTGCCCCTCGGTTCGATTGCATCTGAAACAGTTTTCGAGGGGATCTCTGAAAAAAAATTAGAGGGTATTGATTTATTCAGGAACTATGAAGGCGTCATGAGCTGAGAAGGAAAACTGTAGATGAGACGATTGTCTTGTTTTTGTTATATTTGACTTGATGATGCAATCTGTTTGTGGTATAATTTTACTCACACAATGTGCAATTAAACTATGCTTAATGTTTCTTCGAACTATGGCTGAACAATTTTTGAAATGTACAGAAAGTTTACCCGCCTATTCTTGTCACCTAAATTTAGAAAAAAAAACCAAATTAAACCACCAATAATTAGTGGATTCACCAACAATTTCATTACTGATGAAACTAAGCTCCCAACTTTCGTCATATTCACACAGTTATTGTGTAAATATGACGAATTTTAAGTGCTTGGTTTTATCAGTAATGAAGTTGTTGAATCTTCATGTGATTTTAATGTCGCATGATTCAGAAATTGGCCATTTTGCCTGGGGTTCCGATAACATGTCCAGATATGACATTCAGTTTGAACACTAATGAAATGGTTCATGTCAGAGACGTCTCGTGGTCTAAAGCTCAACAAACTCTCGTGATCTAAAGTGTTGAAAGATTGACCTTCAAAAAACTGCACTCGTCGAAAGCCAATAATGTTCCATAAAGTCACTGAGAACTCAACAGAAATCTATTCTAAAGACTGTACTGAATGACGTCACCACCAGGGTCATCGTCGAATCCCATGTCTTTTTCGAATCATCCGTGGGACGAAGCAGTCACGGAGACGCGGGCACTTTAGACAGGATCCAAGGAAACCTGAGACAGGTTGCAAAGGAACCATGGACAAGTTTAAAGGGCACTTTAGACAATTTCCAAGGAAACTTTAAACAAACTACAAAGTAACTTTGGGCAAGCAACCTTAGAGCAGTTCCAAGCGAACTTTAGACAAATTCAAAGAGAGCTTTAGGGAAACCATGAATAAGTTCCAAAATATCTTTAGACAAATTCCTATGTAACCTTTGAATTAAGCTTTGGGAAAACCCTTGTCGTGGTCCTTGTCTGCAAGTAAACTTTATACAAGTCCTAAATGAACTTTAGACCGGATTAAAGGGAACCTTAGGCAAGTTTTACCAAAACTTAAGACAATATTCAAGTGAACTTTAAGCAAACTTCAAGATAGTCTTTGACATATTTTGGTTTCAAGGGACCTTTGGGTAAGTACCATACTTACCTTACCAATCAGACTAAGGCCGGCGTGGCCTCTGCTGTACACAGAAGTTGTCTCCATTCTATTCGGTCCATAGCTGTCACTCGCCAGTCTCGCTGTCTGCGGAGGGTCCGCAGGTCGCATTCTACTTAATCGATCCACCTTGCTCGTTGCGCGCCTATTCTTCTTGTACCTGGCGGTTCGTTTTCGAGAACCATTTTCACAGGGCTGTCGTCCGATATTCTTACGACATGCCCAGCCCATCGTAGTCGACCGATTTTTGCGATGTGTACGATGGGAGGTTCTCCCAGCAACTGGTGCAATTCGTGGTTCATTCGCCTCCTCCACGTTCCATCTTCCATCTGCATTCCACCGTAGATGGTACGCAGCATCTTCCGTTCAAAGACTAGAAGGGCGCGTTGGTCCTCCACTAGCAATATTCATGTTTCGTGGCCGTAGAGAACTACCGGTCTAATTAATGTCTTGTAGATGGTCAACTTTGTGGTTCGGCGAACTTTGTTCGATCGTAGCGTCCTTCGGAGTCCAAAGTAGGCACGGTTGCCAGCCATAATGCGCCTTTTTATTTCTCTGCTGGTGTCGTTATCGGCGGTCACCAATGAGCCCAGATACACGAATTCGTCTACTACCTCGATTTCATCACCGTCGATCTGAACTCGTGCTAGGAGGCTAACATTATCTTCTCGTGAGCCTCTGGGTAAGTACCAAGGAAGTTGAATTAAGCTTTGGGAAAACCTTAGACAAGTTGCAAGGGAGCTTTATACAAGTCGTAAATGAACTTTAGACATGATTAAAGGGAACCTTACACAAGTTTTACCAAAACTTAAGACAAGATTCAAGTGAACTCCAAGCAAACTTCAAGAGAGTCTTTGACATATTTTGGTTTCAAGGGACCTTTAGGTAAGTACCAAGGAAGTTGAATTAAGCTTTGGGAAAACCTTAGAAAAGTTGCAAGGGAACTTTATGACCTTAGACAAGTTGCAAATGAACTTTAGACAAGATTAAAGGGATCCTTAGACAAGTTTTACCAAAACTTAAGACAAGAATCAAGTGAACTTTAAGCAAACTTCAAGAGAGTCTTTGACATATTATGAGGGAGCTACAGAATAAAAGGAACCTTTGACAAGTTTCAAGGGACCTTTAGGTAAGTACCAAGGAATTTTGAAATAAATTCCAACGAAGCTTTAGACAAGTTCTGATGAAACTAAATACAAGTTTCAAAGGAACTTTTGACTATTTCCAAGGAAACTGGAGAAAAAGTTCTATGGAAACTCTAGACAACACAGTTTGAAAAAAACATTTAATTTTATGCATTATCTAAAGCACATAAAGGGAATGGTAGATTTGCCATAAATTAATGGAATCTTTCATGTAAATTTTAGCCAGATATCGCTGGAATTAGGTCTGTTGTATGGAAGATTGAAAACAATGTTGTATGCTGTATAAAAGATTGAAAACAACTTCGTTGTTTACGCTTGCGGTGGCATCAAATTAAAATTCACACGTCTATTAAAATTCATTATTTATTTCTGTGAAGTTTCAAGGGAACTTAAGACATGTTCTAAGGTTACTTAAGAAAATTCCTAGGGATCTTTGACAAGTTCTAAGGGTTCTTTAAAGAACAAGATAACTTTAAACAAGTTTCAAGGGAAATAAGGACAGGTTCAGGGAAACTATAGACAAGTTTCAAGAGAACTTAAGCAAAGTTCCAAGTGAACTTTATACAAGTTCCTAGCGAAAGATCTAATTGGTGTACTGTCGGCTGAGTTGATCAAGGATTTCCAACGCAGATTTCCGGTCCAAGGAAATTTCCAACATGTTCTGATGGGACTTTTAGCGCAGTGGACTTGCAACTTTCGAGACATTTTGTGGCTAGACTTATGGAAGGTTTCGACTTTTTCTAAAACATCTCCGACAAGTTCCAGAGACACTCTAGACAGGTTCCAAAGGATAACTTTTGACAATTTTCAAAGAATTTCAATTTAAGACAAGTTCAATAAAACTAAGATAATGTCCAGTGGAACTTTATAGAAGTTCAAAGAGAAAGAGAAACAAAAACCAAAGTAATGTTTTGACAAGTCCTAAAGAACTTTAGACAAGTTCCAAAAAAACTTCAGATTAATTCTAAGGGAACTTAGAAGAACTTCCTAGAAAACCATAGATTAGTGCTAAGGGAACTTTAGACAGGTTCCAAAAGAAGCATAACCAGGGGGTCCTCCCTTAGCTCAGTCGGTAATGGTGCGGCTAATAAGCAACTAAGGTGGCTGGGTTCGATTCCCGGTCTGGTCCAGGAATTTCTCGTTGAGGATAAATTTCTCGACTACCTGGGCATAGTGTATGATTATACTAGTTACATAATCATATTAATGCAAAAATGGTACCTGGCATCGAAAGTTCTCAATTTATAACTGTGGAAGTGCACTTAGAACACTAAGTTGAGAGCAAGCAATTAGCTAATTGCGAAAGCAATAAGCTTGAAACGCTGCGAAAGAAGATGGAAACTTCAAAAAATCCAAAGGAACTTCACAAAAGTTTCAAGGGAACATAAGACAAGTTCAAAAGGTACTTTAGATAAGTTTCATGGAAACTTGAGAAAAAGTTCCAAGCGAAATTTTGACAAGCTTCAAGGGATCTTTAGAAAAGTTCTAAAGAAATTTTAGACAAGTTTGACTATAAACAAGTTCAAAGTTAACTTTAAACAAGAAGGAGACTTTAGACAAGCTCCATGGTAACTATAGTGCAAGGGAACTATAGACATGTTCCCGAGGAACATAAAACAAGTGCCAGGATACCTTATACAAGTTTCCTAGGTGGACATCGACTTTACCATGCCGTCCTGTGTACAATCGGCTGAGTTGACCAAGGAGCTATAAAATAGATACCTGGTCCAATGGAATTTCCCACATGTTCTTATGGAACTTTCCCTGCAGTGGACTTGCCAGTTTTGAGGTATTTTGTGACTAGTCTAATGGAAGCTTACGACTACTTTCTTAAACCTCTCAGGTTCCAAGGGAACTGTAGACAAGTTCCTAGGGAGCAGTAGACAAGACTAAAGGACCTTTATATAAGTTCTTTATATAAGTTCCAAGGAAACTAGTAGACAAGTTGTAAATGAGTTTTAGACAAGTTCTGAGGTAACTTTACAAATGTTCGAAGGAAACTTTAGACAAGTTCTAATGTAATTTTCGACACGTTACTTTGGAACTTCACACAAGAAGGGAGCTTTAAATAGAAAAGGAGACTTAGACAAGTTCTAAAGAAACTCAATACGAGTGTCAAGAAAACTTAAGACTAGTTCTAAGAGATCTTTAGACAGGTTGCAAGGGAACCTTGGACAAGTTTCAAGGGAACTTCAAACAAATTCCAAAATAACTTTAAGCAAGCTCTAACTATCTTAAAGCAGTTCCAAGCGAAGTTTACAAAAGTTCGTATGGAACCTTAGGGAATGTTATAGAAGTTTTAACGGAACTTTCAACAAGATAAAAGGGAATCGTAGTCAAGTTTGAACAGCATTTTAGACATGATTCAAGGAAACTTAGGCACGTTTCAAAAGTATCATGGACATGTTTTGAGGAAGCCCTAGATAAAAGGGAGCCTTAGAGAAGTTCCAAGGGACCTTTAGGTAAGTACCAAGGGAATTTTAAATAAATTCAAACGAAACTTAAGGCAAGTTCCAATGAAACTTCAGAGAAATTCGAAGTTCTAAGAAGTTCTAAGGTTATTTTAGACATGTTCCTTGGGATTGGGAAGGTAACTTTAGACAATTTTCAAGGGAAATATAGACAAGTTTTAAGGGAACTTAAGGCAATATTAAGGTAACTTAAGACAAGTTCTAAGGGAACTTAAAACAACTTCCAAGATGAATCCTAGAGAATTTGAGCTGTTTAGTGGAACTAGAAGTGAGTTAAAAAAAAATTAGTATTTTCTATTTAATTCCAACCACCTTTGCTTATCTTGACAGATACGCGTATTTCTTCTACAATGTGCAGACTTCTTCAGTGTCGTGTTCTAAAAGAACTTTATACAAGTTCCTAGGAAAACATCTATTTCAACATGCAGTTCGGTGTGCAGTCGGCTGAGATACCCGGTCCCAGGGAATTTCCAACTTGTTCTGACGGGACTATTAGTGCAGAAGATTTGCAAGTTAATAGAAATGTTGCGGCTAGGCTCATGGGAGCTTCCGCCTTTTTTCTAAAATATGTCAGGAAAGTTCCAGTGAAATTTTAGACAGGTTCTAAGGGAAGTCTACAAAAGTTCGAAGGGAACATTAGAAAAGTTCCGAGGGAATTGTAGACAAGCTCTAAAAGACCTGTAGATAAGTTCCAAGAAAACTTTAGACAAGTTTTAAGTAAACTGTAGACAAGTTTCAAGGTAACCTAAGACAAGTGGCAAATGAACTTTAGACAAGTTTTAAATTAACTTTAGATAAGTTATGAGAAAACTTTAGAGAACAAGAGAGCTTTAACCAAAAATTTACAAGGGACAGCCCACTGGGGTGGTACGCAAAGGTGACAAATGTAGAACTACGTAGCAATGTCTAATGAATGTTAAAATAATTTTGTTTTTCAAATATTTTATACCGATCGCCATTTGTTGACTGTTTTACAACTACTGTTGCTAGTTAATGCATTTAGCGATGATGATGGTGACTGGCTTATATCGTGCATACCACTCAACAAGCACTTCGAGATTGCTCCAACCGGTTACAAATTCACCACTGGCTTGGTTAACCGACTGCCCATCAAACGACTGCATAACCAATGCTTGTCACCGCCATCTGCCAATTCAATACTGCACTCAAAAAAATCTACACGTCACATTCACGTGAAACGCACGTAATTTTCGTCCACTGCCAGAACCAGTAATAAACACGTAGAATTCACGTAAGAGCTACGTGATTTCCACGTAAATCCACATTCTACGTGAAAATCATGTAATTGTTACGTGATTTTTCACGAACAATTCACTGGCACGTAATTTTCACCTGATTCTACTGAAGAAGATTTGGTTACGTGTTCAGGTGAAAGATACGTGAAATTTCACGTGGAAATAACGTGACGATATTTTTGAGTGTGGTTATTGCGGCCCGCACAGCTTCGTTACTAATGAAAGGATGAATCAATGGCGAAGGTGTACCTCTTATATATCGTGCATTGCTGCATATGAGACCTCCTTACCTACAATTTGAAGTCTGTGATAGGAAAAGTATTGTGCATTTAATAAATTTACTCTGCAAAACGTAATTATAAGACACTAGCTGAACCCGGTGCGAGCCTTGCTACGCATGCAACTAAATGAATAAAAATTTAATAGACTTTCGAGTTTATGTTTTTTTTTTCGAATGAATTTGCTAAAAATATGTTCGTTTGCTGATGTGTGTAATTTCTGCAAAAAACAAAGAAACGAAGGTTTGTGTTTATAATTTGACCCTTTGATCGATCATTTCTACCGGTTTTTTTTTTTTCTGTGTAGAAGCATTTCATAGACAAAACATTTATCTTCAAACCAAGCCGTACCCTGTCAGTTTGAACGTAATTTTCTCTTGCATAACCTTTGATTAACTTTTTGTGCATAATGTAGCGCTGAGAGTAACTCAAGCATCCCCCATTCTTGACTTAGAAGGGATTAAACTTCTATCAGAACATGCTGCTTACCCGAGAAATATACATGCATGGATAATTCTCATGTTTGGGTGAAATTTGTGTTTCATTTGTATAAGAGCCCCCCCCCCTCCTCCCCTTTCTGAAGAGTAGTGGGGTTTAAAGCCATTTCTTCCCTTTAAAAACCTGTACATGCCAAATTTGGTTGCACTTGCTTGATTAATTCTTGAGTTATGCAAAAAAATCTGTTTCATTTGTTTGAGAGCTGTTCCTTCCTGATAGGGGAGGGGTCTCAAACCACCATAGAAACATTTCTTGCCTCCAAAAACCCCCACATGTCAAATTTGGTTCCATTTGCTTCATTAGTTCTCGAGTTATGCAGAAATGTGTGTTTCATTTGCATGGGAGCCTCCCCTCCCAGAGGCGGGGAGGGATTTCGAACTATCATGGGATCCTTTTCCGGACCCAAAAAACCCCTGCATACAAATTTGCATAGCAGTAGGTATAATTTTCATATTTAGTTGAAATTTGTGTTTCATTTGTATGGGAAGCCCCACTTTTGAGAGTAAGGAGGGATCTTGGACCACCGAACTAGCCCATGCCAAATTTGGTTTCATTTGCATGATTAGTTCTCGAGTTATGCAGAAATTTGTTTTTATATTTGCATGGGAGCCCCTCTTTCTAGAGGCGAGAGGGGTCTGTAACTATCATAAGAACCTTCTCAGGCCCCAAAAACCCCTGCATGCAAAATTCAACGCCGATCGGTTCAGTAGTTTTCGATTCTATAAGGTTCAGACTGACAGAAATTCATTTTTATATAGGGTACGGAACGTGTTTTAAGCAGTTTATTCAGCACCTGGGACATTTTATGAAGCTGTGTGTAGTCTATAATTAGAACTGCCAATATTTAGACGTTAATCTCTCTGCTTACTTCTGATCTATAGAAACATACCTTAAAAACGAGCATCAGACTCAGAAAATTTCATAGCCGTGGAATAAAGTTCCGAATTGCCGGGACTTATTAAAAGCATGCGAATTGCTTTCCGAAAAAAAATGTTTTCTACAGCTCCCCAATCTGAACATAAACTAACAATATTGTAGGAGTGCGATTACGTGCATGTGTGCGAAGGCAAAATGAAATAGGCCAGTTCTCGATTTGCTGCAAACGTCAATAACCTCAACCCGCTCCTTCGTTCTACCCATCCACTCTCGAAAACAACCAATCAAAATATGTCAACTGCTACGATCACAAACTCGTCTACTTGCAGTTTATGAGACAGACGTACACGACCATACTTTTAGTTTGTCATTGATCTTTAGATTGGCAATGTGTAGTTCTTATTTCATTCACTCTCACGGAAATGTTAGACAAAGCGACTGAGACGACAAACGGGATGCTTCGTTTAAAAACAAACAAACGTAAGAGACAGCATGCTTCACGTTAATATACCGGTGCGGTATATCCATGCACGGTTAGCCGTTTCAGCTCAGTTTTGAGTCGTTTTTGACTCACTTTCGTCAAAAGTGGAGTCACTGAAATCAGATGGATGTTTGTTATTTGTCGACTTATCAATGCCAGTAACATTTACTCAAATTTGACTGACTCCACTTTTGACGAAAGTGAGTCAAAAACAACTCAAAACTGAGTTGAAACGGCTGGCCGTGCGGTTAACAAAGAAGAGAGGAAACATTATAGACACTGTATATAGACCGGACAACAATTGTCTTATGCAGCCAAACGACCTGTCAAAAAATGCAGCCAAACGGACAGTCAACTTTTGATTCACTTTGAAGGAGCAAGTATTGTGATCAAGTATTGTTTTGACAAAAGCCAATTATGAACAAATAATGGATTTCCTACTTACATATTCAGTAAATGTAAATATTTTCGGTGTATTATTTATTTCCTTATATCATCTTTCTTTGGAAACCGAAAGAAATCCACAGAATTCACTTAGTTATTGCCACTATTTCGCTCCAAACAATTCATCTTTTACACGGCACTTTTCACTATGCTTTTTAATGAATATCTTCGAACGGAATCAAAACAAACTACCTCGAAACCGAATCTTTTTTTTAGCCTATTG
Organism: Aedes japonicus; assembly: GCA_034211315.2. Lineage (NCBI taxonomy): Eukaryota > Metazoa > Arthropoda > Insecta > Diptera > Culicidae > Aedes > Aedes japonicus. The sequence continues at coordinate 153,767 of JASCZW010005389.1, read as the reverse complement.
CGATGTTTATTTCAAGTTTGTACAAATACAAGTGGTACCAGATCAATAGCTCAAATTTATGACATTTTTCATCGTTGGCAGATTGTATGATTTTGCGTTGTCCGGTCTATATACAGTGTCTATATTTTACATGCCCCTTGCCTATTGTGACAACAAAATGTCAAATGCTGATTTTTTGAAGTTTATTTGCTTTTTAACTGGGCTACAGACCAGTTGAAAGACACCCAGTTAGCGAACAGTTGCTGTAATTTTATATCGTAGCCTTAATTAATAATTAACACTAAACATTTAATACAACATGTATTTCTATGATGAGTTGATTTAACGAATACCATTAGTAAATTATCGGGGAATCCGGACTGTGGAGAGCCACCTGCATCAAAACGCCTGTTTACAATTCGTTTCCGCTTGATATCGAAGCCATTTACTTTTGGAGCAACCTTGATCTCTCCAACCAATAATGTCCGACGAATCTAACTGATGCGTGCGATCAATGAACTTCAGCGATGGTGCGAGCTTTCGAATTTTTCGCTTCTACTTCTGCTGGAGCAAATTTCAAAAACGCCCAGTTAGTCTTGGTTGACGGATTCTCCCGAATTTATCCTTTTAAGGTGATCGACTTGTCCCACCGTCGCCAACGTAAGAAACCAAACAACACACACACCGTCTTCGATGGAACCCCATAGCTAAAGAGATGAAGCGTCGTCACTGTTCGAAAATGTCTGATACATAGTTCAAAAATAGAACCGAAACCGAAGTCCATTATTTACGGCACCGTGAGTCAACTCCGGCGTAACCTCCGTCCCAGGTGGTGATTTGTTTATTCGCTGCCACTGGCGGAATATGGAAACAAAAGGAACCGAAAACCGTCATGGTCATCTTTTTTGGAATCCTTCTCACTCGGGGTTTCACCCAAAGCGAAAAAAGAAAGTGTTTATTGTTGCAATTACCGATCTGATCGATCTGCTACGGTGCAGCCCCCGGGCAGCAGCGATCGTCGATCCCCAATTTCGTCGCATCACTTAACAGCTCGGCATTGACGGTCTGTGCTCTCTACGGGACTGTATGTTTGCCATCCTCAAATACCAATGCAAATCAACATGTGGCTTAACTTGTTTTTTTCTTCTTATTCTTTTTCTTCCAGACTGCACGAGGAGATTGAGCAATTTTACGCCCACATGGTACCGACAACGACGGAGCATGCGCTAAGGGTACAGGTGGTCGCCCGGATAGAGGCCATCGTGTTGAATCTCTGGCCAGCGGCCCGGGTGGAGATGTTCGGATCGTTCCGCACCGGGCTGTACCTACCTACAAGTGATATTGGTAAGTGTGCAAAACTCTCTGCTTTTCGGAACAATCGTCTAACTCACTTTTCCAACCGTAGATCTGGTCGTCATTGGTCTCTGGGAGAAGCTCCCGCTGCGAACGCTCGAGAACGAACTGATCAACCGTGGCATTGCCGAACCGATGTCGGTGCGCGTCCTGGATAAGGCGTCCGTCCCGATCGTCAAGCTAACGGACCGAGAAACCCAGGTCAAGGTGGACATCTCCTTCAACATGCAGTCCGGTGTGCAGTCGGCTGAGTTGATCAAGGATTTCAAACGCAAGTACCCGGTGCTGGCCAAGCTGGTTCTGGTGCTGAAGCAGTTCCTACTGCAGCGGGACCTGAACGAGGTGTTCACCGGTGGCATTTCGTCCTACTCGCTGATACTGATGTGTATTAGCTTCCTGCAGTTGCACCCGCGGGCCAACCAGAACCAGACGACCAATCTGGGGGTGCTGCTGCTGGAGTTTCTCGAACTGTACGGTAGAAAGTTCAACTACATGAAGACTGGTAAGTGTGGGAATGGGAGGATTTATTGAGATTACGATCATTAGGGCGATGGAGTTTATGGAACCCTCTGAACTTCAGTTTCTCTAAATTAACAATTATGCCACGCAATTCAATGAATATTGTGACATTTTTATACACACATTATGTTCACAGATGTGCATTTTAAATATTGTTTCACGATTTCAACGTAGTTTCTGGCTTTCGTGCCAATGAAACACGAAGTGATAGTGGAAATTTGGGGGCAGGGAAAATCCCCCTTTGATTGTATGGCACGTTTACTGCCGCATCATTGGTCCATCTGACAAGTAATCAATTTCGGGAAAATGCCTGGTCGATATGTCCCAGTTGAAAATTGGATCCATATTTGTCCCACTAAGAACAAAACTTGTTTCTAATGGGACAATTATGCGTCCATATTTCAGCTAGAAAAAAATCACTCATCGTATTTTCGATTTTTGTAGAATTAACAACACCCGTTCGAATAATATTTTGAAAGTACATATCAAAGTGTTGTGGTAGGCATAAAAAATAAAAAATATCCAAATGTAATATGGGACAGATATGCTTCCAGCGGAAGTTTAGAGCCTATATATTTTTTTTCATTCTGGACAAATCTCAAGAACTCGTATGAAACACTTTCCTACGGATTCTCGATAATTTCGTGAACTGGTAATGACTACTAATTTCGACTAATCTGAAATTCCCACGATTTTCTCTAGTTTTCGCTTAAGCATTTACTTCAAACGTGAATGTCTCATGAATAACGACACACCCTCGTGAACTATCTGTGCCATCTCCTGGTAAAGGGTGTCCCACATCAAATTGCATCACGGGAAAAAACGCTGTACAAAATTGACCTAGTTGACCGCTCGTTTTCAAACTTTCAGGCAACAAAATATATCCCATTAGTAAGCTTTTGACATATTTATGTCATTCAACTTCAATACCATAACCGTACGCTTGCACCTTACGCTTAACTCCACTTATTAAGTTCTGTACAACATCTGGCTGCAGTTTCTTCTGTACGAAAACCCACGTTTTCTTCATGTCTTCCTCAGATTTGACCTCCTTGGGATGCTTCCGTAGTGCCTGCTTCAAAATAGCCCAGTATTTTTCGATTGGCCTTAGTTCCGGTGCGTCCTTGGGAACGAAAGTGGCCCCGTTGGCTTCGTACCCGTCCAGGACAACATTTAAATAGTGGCACAACGCTAGATCCGGCCAAAAGATCGTAGGGCCCTCGTGTTGCGTCAACAGAGGAAGCAGACGCTTCGGTAGACACTTCTTGAGGTAGATCTCCCCGTTTACAGTCCCGGTAGTCACGAACGGCACACTCCGTTTGCCACATGAGCAGATTGCTTGCCAAATCATGTGTTTCTTGGCAAGCTTTGAAAGTGTCTGCTTCCTTACTTCCTCCGGAACATCAAACTTGTGCTGGGCGGTGAAAAACAGTAGCCCCGGAAGCTGCCGGAAGTCGGCCTTACCGTAAGTCTCATCATCCATGATGAGATAATGAGGGTTCGTCAGCATCTGGGTGTACAGTATCCGGGTCCGTGACTTTCCCACCGTATTTTGCCGTTCGTTACAATTTGGAGCCTTCTGAACTTTGTACGTATACAATCCCGTCCGGTCCTTGGCTCTCTGAACGCATGACTTAGATAGATTTAACTTTTTGGCCCAATCCCTGACCGAAGCATTGGAATTCCACTTAAACGCATTCACAACACGCTTGTGATCCTGATCTTTAATAGCACATCCATTCTGACTGCATTTCTCCTTCGGTTCGATGCTCAGAGTTTCGTAGTAACGTATAATACCATTACTCACCGTTAAATCACGATTCCGAGTTGTTTTCCGGTGTCCCGATGACGGAGTTGAGGAATTTCCAGGTGCTTGAGCAAAATCAATTCGTGACGTTGCTTTTCGGGTGACGCCATTTCCAAAAAACTGACAGCGATAAAAATACAAAAACAAAAACACTCTGAACTATTTCTACCCAGATTTTCAAAAGAAAATACCCAATGGAAAATTTTCTACCGTGTTTTTTTTCGTGATGAAATTTGATGCCCTTTAATTTGGAAATTATTATAACTGGAACATGAATTGTGCAGATTGGAAAATATCTTGCATTTGTCGATCCGCTCAGACAAAATTCATCCTATTGTCGGACCTAATTTCGGTGCATAAACTCCGGCGAGCGATGAATCTTTTATTTATAGCGATGAACACAGCAGATCGCTGGCGGCCTTTTTTTTTAATTCATCTAACCGTAGTCTGCATCAATGTACTACAACTATTGTAGTTATTCTATTTTTTAAAGTTTTGGAAGATTCTTCAAAGTCGAAGAGGTCGTCAACCAACGAAAAGGTACGAAAACATGATGTCAGTGGCTCATTAAAACCGTAAGAAGTCCGATGTAATCTGGTCTGGCAGTAGAGATGACGATCTAAGATGTCTTCCCACTCGAAAGCCAATGCAAGACAGAAGTTCAGGTGCCTCGATTTTACCGTTCACTATCTTTGCGATAAGGAAGCTACCCTGAATATTAGTGATGAATCCCAGTCATGAACCTTTCTTGATGCTGGTGCTGATGTGCTGATTAAATGTAAATGTTTCGTCCAGTGTCACACCCACATCAGTGACCTGATCAACGCGGTCGAGAACATTCCCATCTATTTTGTAGTTAAAAGTGAAGGGATGCTTCATCGGTGGAACGTGATAGCAACACATTTAGTTTATCGCGAGTTTATTTATCCTACACCAGGTTTGTTTATCCAACACGTCTAGAAGTTCCTGAAGCCACCACTAGGTAGGTTTTCAAATCGTCTGTGTATATGAGTAGGGAAACTGCCCCCATATTAATCTTATTGTTCCTATATTCATCCTACGATGAATCAAACAATTGGGCAGTTGAAGGATCGGTTTCGTTTTCTAATAATGTTTGCTTACGTTAAATAACTACAACAAACATTACTAAGGAGTGTATCGAAAATAAGCTATCCACAAACTTTCTTTCAAATTATGTTGAAAACCGTTATTTCATTCATACAAAAAATTGATCCTTTATTGTACGAGGTTAAACTTGAACATAATGAATACCGGATGAAATTTAAGTTATTCCTTCACGAATTTTAGAACTTTGGATCGAATGCTCTTCATCAAGTTCCGGACAAGTGTTGCATCGCATTTTTTGGACGCTTGAGCCCAAACTGCTGCATGTTCCCAGCTGCCTTACTAGTCTTCTTGAAGACCCTCTTCACGATTGCCCAGTAACGTTCGATGGGTCGAAGCTGAGGGCAATTTGGTGGATTGATATTTTTCTCAACGAAATCTATACCCTTCTCCGCAAACCAATTGAGAGTGGTTTTGGCATAGTGAGCCGACGCTAAATCCGGCCAAAACAGTAGAGGTGTACTATGCTTCTTATATAAAGGCAACAATCTCTTCTGGAGACACACAGATCGATAGATTTCCGCATTTATAGTTCCGGTAGTGTAAAAAATGGTTGACTTCAAACCACAAGAACATATTGCTTGCCATACCAGTACCTTTCGACCGAATTTCTCCACTTGAATCGACCTGTCCGCATCGCTCACTTCCTCCCCAACGACGGCAGTAAAGTATTGTGGACCTGGAAGGGTTTTTGAGTCCTCCTTTACATAGGTCTCATCATCCATCAAAACGCATGCATCCGGACGCTGCAAAAGACGCGAATACAATTTCCGGACCCTTGTTGCTGCTCGCTTCTTCTGTTCTGCACTTTGTTTCGAGATTTTCTGGTTCTTGTAGGTCTTCAGGTGGTTTCGCCTCTTGATACGCTAGATCATTCCGACACTCGTTCCTGCTTTTTTGGCCAAATCACGTATTGACATTGATTTGTTCTTCATGATTAGAGATACCACTTTCTGCTCCAGTTTCGGGTTGGAAGAACCGGGTTTTCTGCCTCTTCCTGGTAGCTCATCCAAAGGATAGTGTTCCCCAAACTTATTAATGATGGTTTTAACACTCGCATGATGAATTTCAAACCGCTTCGCCAATTTTCGAATAGTAATACCCTTCTCACTTAGCCATGTGTCCAGAACCTTAATTTTCACTTCCTTTTCAATACGCGACGTTTTGAAAACGCAGAATTTGAACCGCACAAATAAGTAAACAAAAGAAAGCTGACAGTCAAACGCACAGCATGCAGTGTTCAGAGCATAAAAAACCATCACAAATACATGCGTACAACGCAAATGTATGTGGATAGCTTATATTCGATACACTCCCTAACTAATCCTGTCACGTGTATATCGTTTATTTCAAGTAGGATGAATTGGAAAGTGATGAGATTAATATAAGGTACATCTTCCCTATATAGTTCGATCCTAATACCATAAGTCGCTCTGATGCACCTAGACGGGATAGTTTGCACAGAAGTATCCTGTAATCAATGATGTCAGAAGCAGCCTTTAAGTCCGTATATACGGCATCCACTTGTTTTTTAGCTTCAATCTGCGTAATACAGGTAACGAGTGAAGTCCAGAAGGTTCGTCATTGCAGAGCGGCCTGGCATAAGTCCATGTTGATTGTTTGAAATGTATTGTTTGGTACAGCAAACAATGACATTACTAACGATTATTTCGAATAGCTTTAATCCCGCAGATAGTCTGCTAATTCCTCTGTAGTTCTTCACATTTCTTTTATCTGCTTTCTTGAACACGGAGAACATAAAAGATTGTTTCCACACAGCGGGGAACTTCTGCTGCTCAAACGATTTGTTGAAGATGTGGCCAAGAGGAGTCGCTAAGGAAGCAGCACAGCGACAAAAGATAATAGCCGGTACACCATCAGGCCCGGGAGAATACGAGCTTTTCAGTTTCCTAGAAGCTGCAATGGTCATGTCCGAAGTGATGAAAAAGGTGTCCAGGCCAAATACATCAGCAGGTAAATTAGAAGCTGCCAATTCAGCTTCTTGTTGAGATGTGAGGCCAGCGAACAACACAGACGTAAAATGTTTGGCAAACATTCGGCTGAAGATGATTTTGATACGCCTAGAAGTACATTTGACGGGATGGAAGAGCATTTCCTCTTAGAATTCACAAAACTCCAGAAACTTTTTAAATCTCTACGCAAGCCAAATTGTACACACATAAAAGGAAATTTATACAGACTAGCATTCACTAGACGGTATGCGTCACTTGCAAGTTTGAAGCCTGTTGATTAGTGAACGAACGCTGCTTCCGAAGTAACCCCTGTTTAGCGTTTCGCGCACGTTTCAAACTACGCTTTTCTGAGTTGCTCAATAGTGGCTTAACAGGTGACCGAATCCTAGGCCTGTTTTCATTGAGCCATCTGCACAAGATGTCATAAAAGCGCTCTGTCCTATCGTCAACATCCTGTATATTCAGCAGTTCTGTCCAGTCCATATTCAGTTAGTGATTCAAAATCAAGTCGACGGCAGTTCAAGGTCTTGCTTCATCTCGTGTAGGAACAGTAGCTTTCATGCGAGGAATAGGCCCGGAAATATGCAATGGAGGATGGATTGTATCAACGGTCAGCAAAGGGACAACAGCTGTTGATATATTGATAACGTTCTCAGATGGGAAGTACACTAGGTCTATCCAGGTCACTCTATCAACCATCGACCAAGCTAGCAGTTGTGACAGGCAGTGGAAAAAAATTGTCAAGCGAAACCCATCATCTCCTCTCGTAATATCCACAAACCAGAACCAAATCATTGGAGGATCCTTTGTTACAAAGCCGTTGAGCGGATGCAATCGTTGATTTTCGGAATCCCGATTTTGGTCCGAATTTTTTTTCCAGAACCGAAGTTTTCCATCAGGTAGGCTCTGGATACCTTTAAATTCGTTTATGTCTGTAAAAAGCGTCTAATCGCTTAAATAGGGAGGCACAAAAAAATTAAAACAAAATTCAGCACTGTCTCGATAAGAACGGATAGCGAGACAATACAACGAACAAGCGATCGTTGAGCTGTCTCCTTTGTGTACTGCATGATGTGGCGTACAAAGCGTGGACGCTAGTTAATCTCCAGTTCAATCACATCTCATATTCCATGTGGCCAATCGCAAATAACCCGACATGAAATCTTCATAATGCTTCTAGCTTGTATCGTCATCATGACAGTCAAACAATGAATCGGTCACTTTCATCTCGATAGCGAGTTGTGTTGGAAAGTTCAACGATCCGGATTTCGTATGCTGTGAGCACTTTTTTCAGAGGTATTTATTCAATCTTCCAAAAGATTCGTTGCGATTGGACAATATTGACATTCGACAATGACGGAAGTACAAAGCGTTTTAATCGCAAATCTTTCTGCTACAATCCTACCAAACACTGAGTTATGTGCGATTGGCAAATCACCTTCATCGGTCACTTATCCTATTCGGAGCATTGATAGAAAGAGCTCAACTGTTAGAATAACGTCGATAGTAAAGGTATCCGTTTTCCAAAAGTTCGTCCCAATCTTCATTCGTTTCGCGTGGAAACCTGGGGCCTTATTTTGAAACTCGAAACGAAGAACTTTTTCTCACAAGCGTTCGTACAAAAAGTCTTTCGTTTCGAGATCCAAAATACGGCCCCTGGCTTTGCATCGGTGAAGCCAAAATATCGAGGGAGTATGCTTGAGTTGTCAGTATCACTTCGTCGTTGAATCTAGATGTCATGCCCAATTGGACCATACCTTTCGTAGGCCCTACTGCGGTTCCTACCCCTTCAGTGACCAGAAAGGGAGTCGATCAAGGCTCTTGCGATTTCAAGAGAACCACCCTTAGCTCGAATTTGATGAATGGCGTTGGTAGCATCGCAAAATTTGTGCGTGGCCCTGTTGTTGATCATCTGCCTTGAAGCCTTCGAAACCTCATTCGTAGAGTGAGCAGCTCGGAGGCCGGTGAACTGCATGTCGATTGGATGATTTTCGCTGTCTACTATCCCAAGTAACGATTTTAGTTTTATTCCAGTCGTATAGCACTCCTCCCGGCTTTGTTGATAAAACTACATTTAAAACTGTTTCGCCCACCAACACCTCCTCTATGCATCTTCAAAGCCGAAATGTGTACAAAATGGCCCACTCTATAGCCGGTTGTGAAAACAAATTAATAATTTTTTTACAAGACCATAAAGATTTTGAAAATGTTCTAGTTAAAGATGTTATGACCATTTGAGAACCATCATAGAACCTATTGGCCGCCATCAAAACCACAGCTGTCAAACTTCACGGTGATATCGTGGTTGGTTTTTGTTGTTCTGCTTTGTTCGATTCTCTGCACTTCTGATTCATTTAACAGTAAATAATATCTAAGAAGATAGTTCTACTGTTGACAGAATATCCAGAACAAATTGAGTTTTTTTAGAGCTTATCATGCTCCAAATCATATACGCATTTAATTTTATGGTGAATATTGGCACTGCAAGATCCGAAAATAAATGCGCCTCGGAGATTACGCGAGTTTACAGCTACAAAAACAAAATTGAAACAAATATATTCGATAAATTAGTCATGAACTTCCTGAAAATTTATGGAATTCAATAAAGTTGTCTAAAAGAATGCCAAAATTGGTCTATGATCTACAGTTCATTTGAATTACATTTAAAATTTGTTGTATTTATTTATCCAAATGTCAATTATTTCATATATTTTAATATGGCGATTGGAAAAAATCACAGTTTTGACAAAAAAGCCAAATTATCTTCGCAATGGCTACTATAAAACTATTTGGTCATATGGTGACATTGCTCAATGCCAATTTACCAGTTTTTGCATTTACTGCAGGCAAAATGGTTTTAAAATGCTGTTTTCAACTGATAACATAATAAGATAATTTGAAATAGTCCTAAAACTTCATCTCAAAAAAGCATTTTATGAGTTCATAAAGTCGAAGACACCTTGAAGCAGTTGATTTAATTTCTCTCTTGGATTGAACTTCATTCATGTCTTACCATTTTAACCCATAAATGATCTATTGAGTACATTAACCCAAGCTTTAGCCGCTTACTAACGAACGATTTTCCGTCCACAGGAATTAGTGTTAAAAATGGCGGCCGATATATACCCAAAGAAGAACTGCAACGTGAGATGATCGACGGCCACAGGCCCAGCTTACTGTGTATCGAGGATCCCCTAACGCCGGGCAACGACATCGGGCGGTCATCCTATGGTAGGTTTCAACCCCTTCATTGCCGGTAATTTCCGTCCAATACTAACCAGATCCCCCCCGTTTTCCTCCGCAGGTGCCCTCCAGGTGAAGCAGGCATTCGAGTACGCGTATATCGTGCTGATGCAGGCCGTCTCACCGCTGAATAAATTCCTCAATGACTGCAACCGGCAGAGCATCCTCGGTCGGATAATCCGCGTCACCGACGAGGTGATCGAGTACCGCAAATGGATCAAAGAAACGTTCGAATCAAGACTGATAGCGGCGCAAACGATAGTGCCGACGATACTGAACGACCCGCTAAACCCGCATATTCCACTACACCTCCATCAGCAAGCCCAGCACCAGCAGATCATCTACAATAACAATAACAACAGGCGGAGAAACAGTTTATCCAGTGTGGACACGTCCGAGGAAAGCATGGACAGCGACGTGGACTCGAATTCCGCCTCACGAGACATTTCCCCAACGAACATAAACCGATCTCCGGAGCTGGTGCACGATCACCATACGATGCACCATCCGAATGGGACCACCGGAGGCGGCGGTGGCCCCATAGTAGTTCTCACCTCTCAAATTCCAAACCACGGGCACGAAACCGTGCTGATAGAGGATAACAATGTGATCAACTTGACCTTGGTAGCCCAACAGCAACAGCAACAGCAGCAGCAACAACAACAGCAGCAGCAACAGCAGCAGATGCTCGATGGGATCAACGAAAATCAGATGATCAACTATAGCGTGAGTAGAATTGCTGGAATAGGTCATATAGGTGTCCTGTACAGCGGATTTCTTTCCAGATGAACAACCGACGCAGCGCATCGTCGCCGCATCAGATCGTGAGTGGTGGCAGCAAGAATGCCCCACTCAACATCTATACTCCTCGGAGTAGCTCGGAAAGGATGGCCGCCCTCGGTGGAAACGTTGGAGGCCGCCATGGCACGGTGGGAAACAATAACAACAACCAGCAGCAACTACAGCAATCGACCGGTTTGGTCCGCCACAATAGCAAACAGCGTCGATCAACTATTAATATGCTCGAGCAGTACTTGATCAATCCAAATAACAACAAAGCCAACAACATAATCAACCTTACTGGTAAGGATGAGAACCTACACCAGAGCAATAACAACGTTGTGGTGGTAGGCAGTGGCGTTGGAAAGGACCAGAAGAACCAACAACAGCAGCAACAGCAGCAAAGTCAACAGCTGTATAGTTTAAGCAAAAAGTCCTCGTCCGGACAGAATGTGATCACGGCGACGTCCTCTTCCAAACGCAAAAAGACCATTTCACCGACGGACAAGAAGGGTGGTCCGATCGGCGGTGGCTCGGGAAGTGGCGGCAGCAACAGCGGAAGTGGCATGGAAAGCCGATGATATCACACGAGGCACCAGCACTGTGCACGGTATGTGCATTACTGCTTCTAGGGAAATGTGTGAATCGTGTCTACATCTAGGCGCACGCCGGTACTACTATAATTTTTCTTTTAAAGGGACACATTAATACTAGGAACATACGCTAGTAGGGACGTGTGAGTTGCAAGAGAAATTTTGACCGAAAAAAAAGAAGTATAGTGATTCAACTATAGTTGTAAAATTTGCATAAATAGTAACATTATATTAGGTGTGTAGATGGTAAAGAGAGAGAGGGAAAGCTGCTACTACAGGAGGTGTTCGTTCTCTTGCGATAACTCTCTTCTGAACGTGGCGATTTGAGTCGTGATCATCTCCGTTCATAAATACTACCTTATATTCTTTTTGTCTCTATGTGTACAGCTGCCATTTGTGAAGCGATAGCGCGTTTTTTCATCGATTATCAATACTAATATCCGGGATCTTATTATTGTTGGCAAACTCTCATATCTCTCCATTATTTCCGTGCGTGTAGCCACTGCCCAAAAATAAGGACGAAAAGAATGCAAAAAAAGAAAAAGAAACATAGTCAGACATTAAAAGAAGAAAAAAAATCATACCAGTTAAGCTACAGTAAGAGTTAAAGCCTCTATTTAAGCTCCACATACACACGCGTGATAGAACGTGATTATCGTTTAGGGATTACTCATTTGAGATAAGTAAGTAAAGTCGCCCACAATCAGACAGGTAACCACACCCACAAACACACACACACACACACACACACACACACACACACCCATTTAGAGTCATAATTGGTAAAGCAAAAGCAAACTATTTAGGGACGACAAATTCAATCCAGATCCAATTTACCATTATGAAAACGGAAACAAAACAAAGCAAAATACTGTAGATTCTCTGAAACATTCTATTTGGAATCGTCCTCTCTCCCTTGCCCGCACGGGACAGTAGCACGCGTGCGGGACGAGGGTCGATTTTTTAATATTCTTGGGGTTTTAAACCGTGAGCTGGTCAAACAGCCAAAACAAACAGAAAGCGATGTGTACTCTTTCAATAATACCTTAAGCAGATAAATGTGAAACAATAGGTAAATAGCCCGTCCCTGGGGGGAGGGTCTCTGTCGTGTTCGTACCTAAGTGATGGAATACTAGTATCATTATCATGTATGTAGTTGATAGGGATTCCGACGTATAGGAGAGCTGTCAGGTTAATTTTAATCACATCCACTGTAAGTTGTAACATCAATACAGTAGGTTAGGGGAAGATCTGTGGAGAAAGAGATGTTATCTTAAGAGCAGACTTGCAGAGCAGTACGAATGGAACACAGTGGTTGTAGAAGCTAGGGCACAAAACTATCATTGAGTCTGATTAAATTGACAGTCAACAGAGTTGCCTGGATGGAAAAAAAGAGGAAAAAGACGGCGAACTAAACCTGGTTTAACGTGGAGTCCGAAGGAGTCTGTGTGAGGATTTGTAGTTAGGGGGTGCGTTTTCCGTTACCCAATGTGTTGGGTTGCCAACTTATGCGGCGTCGAAGAAAGCACGACACATGTCTGGTTTACCAGGTAATTATAAGCTCAGTTATGCTGCGTCGAAAAAAGCACGACATATGTCTGGTTTACCAGGTAATTATAAGCTCAGTATACGTCCATCCGGATGGATACAACACATTCCATGTACTGACACACTTTCCTTTATGTTGGCCATGCTTCTCGAGAGTCAGAGCCGACCCTAGTAGCACACTTGTTGCCATTTGGTTGAGATAACATAAATAGGACTTGCTATGTCATAATCAAGTTACTACAACTAATTAAGGCTCATAGTGTCCTACTTGGGGACCGAATATCGCACACCCGATCAACCTTTATCCAATAGTCAGGAAATCCCATGCAGTGATGTCATGAAACCCGGCGTTGACTTCGAACGGTGAGCGTTACGGAAGAAGTTCTAACGATAATGGCGTTGCTACAGTCGAGCGATGTTGCTCCCGAGCATACTCACCCAAACGTCTGAATAAGCCTTTCTTACAGTTGTTATTTATTATTGTGCAGCTTGTTTGTCAAACGGGTGGTCCTCCACACACACTGAACCCAAACATCGTCCCAAGATCGTCTGAAAAGTAATTCGATTGCGCCCTTTAACGAAAATCATTCGGAAATCGGATGATTGTCTTATGGTTAGATCCGTATGACGATCATCCATGTTTCGTATGACAATCAACCCAATACAATATGATGTTTGTTTACAAACTGTGAAGAGCATTAGCGATTTATGAAGCGATTTAATCTGGAACAAATCATGGACTGAAAATTATTTCTTATTACCCTTTCACAAATCGAGCGGGTTTCCATCCTTTATTCGTGATGGTACCAGTTCTTATAGCGATTGATAGATTCTTACCGAATGATGTAAAATGGAATGTTTGTCATTCTCATTTCAAATGATTCTCGTTATAGGGCTTCTCCAATTCAATACGCATTCGATTTCGAGATGACGATTTTTCATACAGCGTGGATTCGAAATTGAACGGGAGGTCAATTCACTTCACGTATTATTAGTTGGTCAACATTGGAAGGATAATCATCTGATTTCTAGAAAATCGTCCTTCGCCTGCATCTATCATTTGAAAATGCGATTTCAATGTTTTGATATCAACCGACGGAGGATTCATTCGATAAAAGGAGGATGTTTGGGTTCAGTGCAGGCCATTGACAAGCCTATATCAATAGCAGTGATTGAAAGTAGACAGATGTCCCGGGCCCGCTGTCAGCCGTCAAATAGAAGTCTAATCATTTGTTTTGGTTGTTTGTTTTGATGTAAAACACCACAGAAAGCGATCTTTCTGCTTTGTATGACGTGCTCAACAAAAAACGAGCAACAACAGACAAAACGTAAACGAGCAACGACAGACACAACCTACAATGTTGACAGTATTTTGACAGCTGAGCTTGCTGAGATGTTGTCTACGTGAAAAAGTGGTCCTTGTCATAGGCCTGCTCCACGCGAACCTTGTATTGGTGTCCTGATGTTGAATTGGATGCTCATCCACCGTTGAAGAACTGGGTCTGTCTGTTTTTTTGTCTCATCCCACAGGACCACAGCGACGAGTGATTTTACTCCTCCCAAGTCAAGGCCTCTCCTTCTTCCCCTTCATTGCGTTCTACGTTTCCAGTCACCTGTCACGATTAGTTTTCAGCTGTTGGGGCGCGGCCTTAAGCCGCTGTATCAGCGCGAAACTCGACTGACTTCAAGATTTAGAGAACATTGAGCCTTAAAACCGCCCATTCGGTACCTCCACTTGAGCTCGCTCTCACTAATGGGGATATCGCCTGGTCGTGCGAAGTCCAACGATATAGTCGTTTTCCAAATGAAATCATAAGGTTCCATATTAGAGCTGACCCCATTGTGGCCGCGTCGAAGACCCGGGACCATCGCTGGAATTGAATTGCCGGTGGCTGCATGCGGCCCCCTTCGGGCAAAAGGTGTTGATGGCTTCCAGCCCATAATTCACACACACCCAGGGCCTGGCAGTCGTGCCGTTCACAGTGATGGATTTACAGCTGGCACAGTAGAGCTTCCGTTTCCCGGCGGTTTTAAGCATCCCGGGATTCGAGTATTTTAAATTCTATTTCCCGGGAAATCCTGCGATCCCGGGAAAAAAGTACATTTTCTACACAATGTTGAAAATCGTTACTTGCGTCATATTTTAGCATTATTGATATGAAATAAGCATTAACAAATGGATAAAACGTTCGATGGGTACATAAATATTATGCAATATGCGCAAAAAATTACGTCTGCCTCTTAAAACATGATTTCAAAAAAGTAAATACATTCATACTTTTATCAGAAATGTACGAACGCTTCTCGGTGTAAAAATTGGCAGAATCGAAGAAAACACACTCGCTGTCAGTAGAGTTTTGATGGATTTCAAGTTGTCTAAAGATTTTGCAGATTGCAGATTAGTTCGCAAAGCATGGCTTCCTTATCGATAATTTTTCCACGGTATGCTGACTCAATTGAGTTATTTTTCTTGTGGAATTTTCTTCATTAGCACTCTCCAGTTCCTACTGAAGAGTAAGTTCCTCTGGGTGCAGCAAAGAAACTACTTGAATTTGAAGACATGCATGGTTCATGATCTACCATTTCTAGTATCCACTAAGCTCCACGGCTGCCTAGCAAATGAAGCATTTTGCAAAGGTGTGCCCCTATCGGTCACTGCTGCATATGAGATCTCCCTTACTTACATTTGAAGTCTGTGATAGGAAAATAATTTGCGTTCAGTAGATCTACTCGCTGAATATTTTCAGACTGCAAGATATTATCAGACATCACACTGTATTTGCGTTGTTTTAAATAGTTTAATGTTGTAAATTAATAGTTTCCAATATTGAAATCGACGCGTAGAAATATTTCCGATCGATTGGGGCAAATATTATGAAAATATTTGGAGAAACGACTGAGACATTAACGCTCAAAACCTGACCACTTTTCGTGGCGGTCGCAATTCGATTTTTTTTAAATTGTGCCCCAGTATAGATAACAAAGACGTAGTCCAACGTCAAAAACCCACCAATACAGCATGAATGTCAAATCCCAGCGAACATTGCAAAAGCTTCGATGAAACTTTGAACGATTGTCAATGTTCTTTTTGAAAATGGACGCGGGCCTTAAAGCTCACTCACGTTTAAATACGTACAACTCAAAAACGCAAAAATGGAATTTTACTTTTCTTTTTTCAGAATGATTTTCACACCACTGATAACGGATTTCAGTGAGTGAACGGCACACAAATATGAGTGATTTGCTTCTGCCGTAAATATTGTTTGCTTCAGCTTATAATGTTGGGTAAATGCAACAGATATTAGGTTCATTAGGTCACTCAAACTCGCAAAAAGGTAGGTTTCTTTAAGATAGAATTCGAACCCAATACCATTCCTTGCCAGTAAGAAAAGGATTCACTCTCTCCATATACCAATGACTAATGTAAAAATATTTCTACTGTTTTGGCATAGGGATTTCGGGATAAGTTAAAATATTTCCCGGGATTTTTCTTCCCGGGATATCCCGTGATGGAAGCTCTATGGCACATCCACTTAGTTAGATTTCCGCTAATCATACAATCCGCCCTAGGAAAATCCAAATGCATAGGGCGCCACTCCAGACCCCCAAAAGGGGTAATGAGCATCCAACAAGTAGGGTACTCTGATACCCCTCTGCCTCCAGTCGTTGATCGCTATATCGCCCATTTGTATAAGGCCGCAGCGCCATTCATCCTGTTGGAATGACATGGGTTGAATCACTATTGACGACACGTGCACACAATGGAAAAAAAAATGGCGGGGATGCCAGTACGAGGGTGCCGCGTTTAAGAAGACTCCGTTAATGTTTTACGAATTCAAGGCCAGACTAACCCCAAGACCCACGATAAAGTCCCGGGTGCGACCATGATCTCCAACAGTTGGTTGGGCAAAGATTGCCGCAGGACTAACACCTCGTCAAAGGGTACGAATTTCTCCCGATTAGGCGTCATTGTCTATAGCCAGCGCCAATTAGGGTTGGAGTCACTTGAGAGTGGCCATCTTAAGTTGAAGAATGACTTTAGAGTACATGTTGAGGGGCACGACTTTCATAAATCCCAAGACTATCTGCTACTCCTCTCCTTGAAGCCCGGCAAGCTGGACGAGTGTGGATCGCACGGTTTCAGCGTCAAAATACAGAATTGCTGCTCCAGGTACCGCGCTGCGATAGTACGCGGTGGTGAGGACGCCTAGCCATAGGGCGCGATTGAAGGCGGGCTTGTCCCGTTCACCCGATATGAATTAATGCGCGCCAAGTGCTTGAGAAACCTGATCTGAGCCACGAGAAAATAGGTACCTAGTACCGAAGACAGAATTTCGTGTTGGAACAAAGCAATTTAAATTTAACTAGAAAATGAGAAGAATGATTAGTAATCTCCATTCAATTCCAACTGCCTTTATTGCTTATCTTGACAGGATCTGATTATACATGAGATATTTTTTTGTAAATTAAGGCTTTTCAAAAAATCCAAAGCTTTTATTCGTGAGAAATCGTCGATTTAAATGTTTGTTTACAAAAGCAGATTCTGTCATTTAGCAAATTTAAATAAAAATTATGTAAAATCGTTTTTCCACTGAAGTTCTACGAAGTTCGTTGGGTGGAAAATGAAAAAAGGAAGCTGAAGAAAAGCCATCCGAATTTCAAACGGAGCTATTCGTCGGTATTTCGATCATTAGTGTTCGCTGATGATGCGGTAGACGATAAGACGCTGCCCCAAAGTTGAATTTTGTCATCATGTCTGCAGCAATGGTCGAGTCGTTCCCGAGACTGAATCTCCTGTGGCATCGTTTCTTTTTGACGATTTGATTTTTCTTAAGCCCAAGCGTTAAAACAAAATAATTAATTGAAACAGTCTGTACTGTGTAGCTACTCAACAAATTTCTATAAAGGAGGCAGTCCTTTCTCCATATGAATTATAGCTTGGGTTAATTATGACATCACGTTTTTGAGACTATGAATCACAAACAAAACAAAACAAACAGCGCTCAAACTACTAACCAATGTATGCTCCAGTGAAGCAAACGGTTCTTAAAATGTTCACGCCTGAAGTCCTAACAGTAGTTGAGGCTTGGGCTCAGAAAACATCGAAGTGACAGTGACAGTGATCCCGTATGTCCTAAACGCGTTACGTCATCTGTATTAACCCTAACTCGCATCAAGGATATAGCGAAAACGTGTCTGGAGCTGTGTCAGGAAGCGGTCGTAGATGAAAAATATCTTAACGCTACAGTTGCTCTTAAAGTGAAAGAACTGATTGGTCATTCTAGAAGGAGCTGTCAAATTTGGCAACATTAAATTTTGCTAAATCAAATTTTGCTGAATTTATTGAAATGCGATGACGGAGCGAAAATTGTCAATAAATGAAAAGAAGAGTTCGGTAACTCAGAGAATTGTCTACGAACTCTCAACGACGTTAAAATCATGAAATACGTGATACAATATGCACACAACGCACGTGCACAATTTTGTAGTTGAAAACCTCAAATGCTTTACTATTTTTCTTCGATTTTTATGCTTCTAGAGACATGAAAGTTCAGTGACTTTTGTAGAGCGATTTTTGTTCTCGTTTGCAAAATGAGAGACCAAAGCATGTTTTGCAATACGCAAAAAGCCCGATATGTGGCTGCTATCCGTCTAAATGAAACAAGTCAGTATTTCAGATTGAGTAATTTCCTCGAAAACTTCAAAAAAATCTATTAATCCAAATTATATTTACTCATTTCCCCAGTCGGGAAAATTTGGCAAAACTTTGGAAAAAATTTGAGACCCTGAATGCTGTACGGGCAATTTATTGATACACTGTATGTCCCTGCCCTTGATGCGGTTGAAAACTTAGCCCAGTTAATCGTTCTTAACACTTTTTTTAATTTAAAAAAAGAGCTTGCATGAGAAGATCCATTTAGTGACATGATTTTGAATAATTCTACCTATCTCCGGGTAGTTATATTTTAAAATGTTAACTTATTCCTTGGAGGATTCAATTATAATAGATTTCTTTATTGTTGAGCCTTTCTGCATCGGCTGGTTCAGCTCAACATCTTTTCACGAATCTAGTCAATCAACGGCGGCTGTTCCTTGTAACTGCAGCTCCCAAACTGGTGCACACTTGAACTGCCTAAACCTTGGTAGGTCCAGAGAAACATTCGACGATTTCTCTTGGTAAAAGTGCGGAAAGTGTGAGCTACGACAATCAAACGTTCGAATCGTGTAAACGAACATAAGGGAAGGTCCATTAATTACGTCACGCAGTAAGGGGGGAGGGGGGGTTTGGCTAAACGTGACGATCCATACAAAAAATTTTGAAGGTCCATACAAAAAACGTGACAAGGGGGGGGGGGGGGTATAAAATGTCATTTTTTGCGTGACGTAATTAATGGACGTTCCCTAAGAAGCTATTCCGAAGCAACCATTTAGTCGAGCTTCCGCCAACACTCGCCATTAGGTAGCGAGCACCCTTCGTTTGTATGGGGATTGTAGTGAACTAGTTGAAGATAGATTTCAGGAATTAAACTGAATATTACCGAAATGAGCCTTGTTCAAACTACAGAGTTATAACATGTTATAACGGCTGTCCAATAATTTCAACAAGAAATTCGTAATCAAGATAGGATTATAACATGTTATAACTGTTCAGACTGGCCGGTGTTAAACGATTCAGAAACGTATACCCCGTTCGCACTACAACCTATTTTACGTGATATAGAGTATCTTGATATCAAATGACATGCACATTATTTTCAGTGAAGACTAGATGCATAGATGCTGATATCAAGATACTCTATATCTGGAGTACTTTTTCAAACAGACGTATCTGATTTTGTAAACAAAGAGGGGTAGTAAGATTCAAACGTTGAATTATTGAAACAATTAGCACTGTTATGCAAACCATAGTCACCAACACAAGGAATGACATTTCCTTAACATGATGGTGACACTACTTTCCGTGAGATTGCTGAGAATGTTGAGAAATTTACGTTTGAATCTTACTTCCCCTCTTTGTTTACAAAATCAGATACGTCTGTTTGAAGTGTTGTAGTGCGAACAAGGTTTCACAACAAGGCTCCTGAATTATTGTGCATCTCTTCGTGAAAAATAAATATTTACTACCACTGGCGGGGCGACATCTGTTGGCTGACCGGTAGGTACAGGATGTAAACATAATGGAAAATTCTCGGTTATGCCTTGTTCAGACTACGGAGTTGTAACATGATAAAATAAACTTCACATCTCGTATATCGTGGACATGTCGTCCTAACTTCTAGCCTTCATTTTTCGGATGGACAACGACTTTAGCTCGAATCTTTGCACTGAGCTTTGAAGTGGTCGGTTATTGGGTATTGCTCCTTGTCATCCCGTTGACACCAGGAACAAGGCAGTAGGCCAGGCCATGTCAAGCATGTTCTAGACACACTTGTCATTTGAGTGAGTCGTTTGCAGTGCGACCTTTATGAAACGCAGTTACAGCGAATTTTGCGGTTTCATAAAACTATTCAAGCTGAGCAATTCTCTTCGTCGTTAATTCGCTTTTTCTTTCGTTAATAGTTTTTCTGACTTCAAGCATTGTTCAGCTTGAATTGTTTTATGAAACCGCAAAATTCGTTGTAAAGATATGTGGTCGAGCCAGAAGAGTTCTGGAAGAACGTTATATTCACGGACGAGAGTAAATTCAACAATGATGTTTCGTTAGGACCTAACTGACAAACGTAAACAACGGCTTTTCAACGCGAATTTCTCGGCCTAGAAAACTCACCTATTCAACCCTCCACGGTCATTTCGAAGAGGAAACGTATCAATTGTGGGTCAGACAGAAGAGTTCACCTATCCGGTAGCTGTCATAAATCCAAGAATTTATATTTTATGTTACAAACAAAATTATACCCTACATCCAGGGATGTCGAGAATATTTCCAACCCGACAGTTCCTCCCGGCTGGACTGATAAGAATAATTCCTCTAAATTGTTATTTTCTTGAAAGCCAATGTGACGAACCTGCTGAAAGTCCCATCACTCCATCAATCCTCCAATGTGCAATATTTGTTGATGCAATTTTTAGTTTGTAGTGTCCTCTTCGGTTGTGCGGTGAAATGTAGCACAACTTTACTCTACTTTAGTATTATTTAAATTAGAAAGCTCCGTAACATTGTTTGCAATAACATTTCTGAATATCGGTTCTTCTAAGTAAGATTCATCCGTTTTTTTAATGTTTACTTTTTCCACTTTATCCATACATCACCTGTCATTATCGATCCAGAAATATTCATGAGCAGAGCAAAGAATTATGGGGTCTATTCTGCGAGTCGAATGAGTCGAAACAAGTCGGTCGCGCTTGATGAGTCGACAACTTGTCGAATCGAGTGATTCGATTCTGCACGCAGAGTTGAATCTCTGGATTCGACAATTGTCAATTCGTCAAGTGAGAGCTACTCGTTTCGAGTTATTCGACTGGAAGAACAGGCCCGAATTATCAGGTTTTGCTTTGCGTGGCGTGTGAGACGAAGCGACTCGTGGAGAGAGTGAGAGTTGTCACTTCGGTATAATTTCACACCCTTTCAATTTTCGTAAAAAGTGGATCTACTCAAAAATAGAGTTGATCCACTTTTCAGCGAAAATTGAGTAACATTGCCGTGTGAGAAAAAGAGATAGTATACAAGGGTACTAAAAAATTGAGTAAAATGGATCGGGAGTGTTGTATCAAAAAGTGAATTTGACATGGAGTTTTCATAAGGACCAATGTCGCAAACGGAAACAATGGCTTCTTCCGCAAATTGCTTGAGCATGCTAACTTAATCATAGTGAATCATTACGATTATTGTACAGAAGAGGAGTTTCCCTTCACAATAGAAGTGGTAATGTACTTGACCGAGTTTGCCTGTTCAAGAAATTTGCGAAATGCGCCATTGTTTAGGTTTGCGACATTGGACCTTATGAAAACTCCATCTCAAATTTATGAGTATGGTTATGGTAAAATTTTAACTCTTGATCAATTCTACAAGTGCTATATGCACTGTCATATTAAAATGATATGCAATTATGAAAATTATTTGAATATTCCGATATTGCGCTCTCACGTCATAGATTTTGAATTTAGAACAATACATTGTGAGTCAAATTTTTGAAACTAATCAGGCACAACAATATTTTGAAAATCAGCTTCTGGAGCAAGTTATCGACAAATGAATCATATTGGATAGAACTGAATATTTACAGCACTGGTCTCCATTCAAATCACATTGCGAGTCACCTCGTAATTGACAGCGATTCGTCTCACCTCACACGCCGCGCAGAATTAACCTGTATATCAACAGAAAGATTGCAAGATCCCATGTTATCCCGCATACTATAGATTTAGTCAGAACGAAACAATCCACTTAAATGTAAGTGCTTAGTTGGAGATGACCTATTTATTATATCAAACTACACATATATATGAATGTTTTTGTTTTATGATATGTTACCAAGTATACTTGATTTAAGGGCTTTTTTTCTTGGTAAAGAACACTTTTAACCTGATTTCAACGCCCAACTACTTCCTATAACTTATGCTTATTCTGCGGGGCATGTAAGGTGATTCGACTAGTTGTTACTTTTCAGATTAGAATGCAGGGCTATTCTGCTTGGCGTACGAGATGAGACGACTCACTCTCACATACGAGGGGACAATTGTCTCCGTGCAAATCAACACGAGGCGAAAATTGTCATCTCGTATCTGAGAACGAGTCGTCTCACCTAACACGTCACGCAGAATAGGACTGATTGTCTCCATCGGTGCGCTAATTCTCCCGAAGTGACAATTGTCACCGCACCTTACCTGTCGCGCTGAATAAGCTTGGTTATCACTTAAACAGCTTGGTCTATTTTGCGAGTCGAACGATTCTAAACGAGTCGCTCTCATGAAACGAGTCGACAAATGTCGAATCGAGTGAGTCGACTCTCCATTCAAATTGAATTTGAATCACTCGATTCGACAAATTTCGACTCGTCAAAAGAGTCCGACTTGTTTCGACTCACTGTATTTGCAAAATATTCCCAAGCATATTGTCCATCCCTAGAGACAGTTTTAATGCCTAATGTTCCCAGAAAACAAAGAAAAACCTGATTTGTTTTTCAAAACATTACATCCTGATAAATTGGCACTATTCTACGAGTCGAATGAGTCGAGACGAACCACTCTCACTTGACGGTTCGACAATTGTCGAATCGAGGGATTCAACTCTGTTCGATAATTAAATTGAGAGTCAAATCACTCGATTCAACAATTGTCGACTCGTCAAGTGAGAGTGACTCGTTTCGACTCGCAGAATAGACCCAATTATTTCGTTTGAATATTGGAATCAGTTTCAGTAAAATTGTAAAATTTTACCGAATTCTCAACAGCTGAACGTCCCGTAATCCGATTTAACGGATTTCGGTGAAATTTTACAGTTATCTGTAAAACAAAATACCGGATTTCGGTAAATTTTTTACCGAAATCCGTTAAATCGGATTTCCGAACGGTCCGCTGTTGAGAATTTGAAAAAATTCTGCAAAAAAAAATGGGTGTGTAGTGTCGAAAGTAGTGCTCCGTGTATCTGATGATACAACGCAGTGCTTTCGAATATCTTATTCTTTCACTTAGGCCTAAAACATGATGAATCTGCTGGACCCATACTGCCGTCACTTTAGAAAAACAACATTGAAGCGAATGCCTCGTTGCTGCGCATAGCCCCTCAAAAATCAGTCTGAGAAAAAACATTCTCACATGCATGATAATGATTGTAGTAATCGATTAATGTCTATGGGTAGTAGCCCCAACGGCACACCTCCAGAGGGCAAAAATAACGACCGGTGAAAAGCAAACAACAGTCATACTGAGTACAAAGTCTTAAGGTAAATAAATTAAAACGAAGAAAAAAAAACCAACAAACAGTGTAATTTATCTGTAAAATAATATTTAATTAAACTAGAAACAAACAAACAAACAAAAAAAAAAACGTTAAAATAATGTTGTAAATAAAGTGAAACAAAAAAAAAACGAAAATTATGTGGCAGCCAAGCCAAAAAACACAGAAAAAATATTCACGATGAAGTTTTACTGTTCTAGGACTACCGAAACTACTCGTATCAGGATCAAGCTGAGTGCACAGCAAGCACTTAAATACATTTAACTAATCATGTTCTTTTTTGTAGCATGAAGCATATAATCAACTATAATGTTTGAAAATAGGAAATATCGTTGTAGGCAAAGGGGAAAGGAACTAAAACTGCCTTACGCTCAATTTAAACTACTTCTATTCAATTTCAACCAGCCGTGCTCTTACGGACCTATCAATTCTAAAATTTCACATCTTCTAGCTGAAATTGCTGTCCACTCCTAGGGTTGCATGTTGATAAGAGGGATATTAGCAATTTTAAAACACCCAAAGCCTGTCCTCGTTAAATTTAGGACACAAAAATAATAGCAGCAAAAAAAAATCACGCAACATTGAACAGACCCGAATGCTTATTTCACAATAATAGAGTACATTAGAAACGGTTGATTAAGATGTTAATCCGTCTTTCTTTAAAATTCTCAAACTTTCTGCAGTACACCGGCTATCAACTCCCGTACGGCATTCTACGAAACGCCCGCCGTGACGATTCTCCATCTTCTCTTGAAATCATCGGTGCCATTTGCTTTCTTCTTAGTTTCGAAGAGTTTCCGCTTTACTAGCGCCCAGTACTTCTCTATTGGGCGAAGATCCGGACAGTTTGGGGGATGGGCTGTTTTGGCACGTATTTGACCTACAGGGTTATCCTGCGCGACGTGTGAGTCGACACGACTCGCTTTCACATACGAAGTGACAATTGTCGCCGTTCAAAGAGTCACCTCCCATTTGATTTGAACGGAGAGTCACCTCACACGAGGCGAAAATTGCCACCTCGTATGTGAGAGCGAGTCGTGTCGACTCACCCGCAACGCAGAATAAGGCTGCTATTGTACCATTTACGTACCATAGGACGGATTTCGCATAGTGTCAAATCAGGTAAAAACAGAGCTGGAGAGTCGTGGCTGATAAACGGTAGCAAACGCTTCTGCAGGCTTTATTTCTCGTACACATCCCTATTGATAGAGCCGGTCGAGACGAAACTTTTATATTTTCGACCACAACTACATATGGCCGGCCAAATCAAATACTTCTTCGGTAATTTGGACACGTTCTTTGTCCGGAAATGCTTGGTGTGGTAATCTTGAGGGGTTCTCGGGATATTTTAGACTAGTAAATCAACAAGTTATTTAAGGACACCTTTAATCGAACACACGCTCCTGTATATATAACTTCACTCGCCTTACCGTTTCTCTCTCTCGGCCTGATACGTCAAACCATTGTTGTTGGGATGAGTATGTTGTACGAGTAGTGCGAGGGCACCGCATCTCGTTTTTTCTTGTAGATGAGAAGTCTAATTAGCATTGATAATCTTTGAACTTCGATGGCGGCTTTACTTCTCGTCGAGTCCTAGAATGTAGCGAAGATGTCAGTTCACTATCATCGGTGGGGACGGTTCTGGGTCTACAAGTTCCTGTCGTACACGAGGCTGTTACCTCGTCACATCCGTTGGTGTCTTCCTGCTGGCTGGTAATCCGTTTCAGATGCGCTACGTTTCGGTGGAACACTTTCTCAGACTCCTTGCCTTTAACAGTTGCTCGGGACCCTTGCTTGTCAATTACTACATATTCACTGGGATTGAACTTAGTAGTGGTTTATTTCCCTATTGCAAATTCCTCATCAACACGACGTCTCCTACTTGCACGTCTGAGCGTTTAGCTTGACGCTTTTTGTCTTCCCCTCTCCTTTCCTTTCCTTTTCTATGAATGACCCCTTTCCACTTGTTCATCACGCACTTGTCCATCTTATTGTTCGACCGTAGCAGAGCTCTGTTGGAGTTCTGCCAGTTATTGGGTGTGGTGAGTGTGGTAATACATCAGTAAATACTCTTGCAAATCTGACTTCCAGACGTTTCAATAGTGAACGATTTAGTCGCTCCACTAACCCATTTTCTTGTGACCAATAACAATTCAAGTGAATTCCATTTCTTGAGCAATAGTTTTCGAACGTAGCACTGACAAATTGTCTGGCATTATCCAACGTAATCGTAACAGAAAAACCAAGTCGCGTAAAGATTTTATGCAACGTGCAATTGTTTTCTCCGCGGTTATATGTTTCATCATCTCGATTTCTTTATAATGACTATAATAGTCGATCACGACGAGTAAGTACTCTCCGGTAGGAAGTGGGCCCAAAAAATCCAGTGCGACATCGATCCAAGGTTTGGCCGGTAACTATCTGCGATTCATCGGTTCTGGCTTGCTCGGGTCGTCCTCTGCATCCTTCACATGCAGTAACATGTGCACCAACATCACGGTCCACACCAGGCCACCAGCCACACGAACACGCAATCGACCCATTCAATCAACATTCTACTTCTCAGTGATTTGGGGACTAGTTTGGGGACAACTAATTTCGATCCACGAACCAGTAAATCTCCGACAAACCCAAGCTCATGTTTGAATGTTTCATATGCAGGGTTGTTACGGCAGCGCGGATTTCGCGATTTTCGCGGATTTGGCGCGGATTTGTTCATAAAATTCGTTCTGGCGCGGATTTGGCGCGGGTTCGTTCAACACCATATTGATATACCCACACAGAAACAAAAGCATTCACGCATTTTTACCTAAAAACGTGATTCAGTTCACGGTGTATTTTTGCTTGTTCTCGAATTCATGACTGCAGTTCACGGATCCTGGAGAAAGAAATACTTTGGATGATCCATGTGGTCATGAAAAATATTTCTTTTTATGCAGCAGGAACTGATGGAAGCGTCCTGAAGATGATTGCTCCGAATGACCTGAAAGGATTTTTCCTGACTCGTCAGAAAATGATTCATTTGGTAAACAAAGCAATCGGACCTTTTTTCAAGGGCCTGTTTTTGGAAGACATCAAAGGTCAATACTACTCAATTATGTTCGACGAATATGAAGCGAGTAATAAATAAAAAGAATTGGCTATACTACTGAAGTACTTCTCAAAGAGAAAGCGTATTCCTTGGAAAAGCTACTGCGAACGTGTTGCTGGAGAAAATTCAAAAAGCACTTACCGATAATCACATTTGCACCGATCGTTTAGTTATGGCTGGTCACGATGGTCCAAACGTCAATTAATCGCTGTCTCGGAAATTCAACAATCAGTTGATTGCTGATCGTGGTTTCGGGATGATCAACAATGGAACCTGTGTGGTTCACATTATTCACAACGCATTCAGGTAAATTAAACGTTTAATTTTGTTTAAATCATAAGAAACATCAGTAAACAATGATAATTTTTTAAAACTAATAGTTCATCCATCCAAACTAACAGTTTCGACAGATAATGGGCCGTATGAATAAAAGAGTATACTTTACTTTTACCCATGCATTTCTTATGAGTGAAAGGACAGTATACTCTATTATTCATACGGCCCAATATTATAGTTTGGTAACAACTACCTGAAACCGGAAATTCTCTTTTGAAATGAACTGCGATCATGTGAAATCTGCTATTGAATTAGTTCTGAGGAACTCCATTTGTATTGTGAATCGTTTTGAAGAATACAAAGCTAGATAAAAGTAAAATTTCAAGAATTTCCAAGAAACTCGGATCATCATTTAATGATAATTAAGATGAGAACTCCAAAGCAAATGAAAAGAGACAGCCTAGGAATTTCGAATGAATAATTCTAGAAGTTTCCAGGAATAACTTCATGAGGATTAATATCCAACCGAAGAATTATTTCTTGAAAATTCGAAGTTTAATACCTTAGAATTCTAAATGGACTCAGGGACTTAAATTCTAAACTATTAAAAATCTAAGAAAGCATTTTATTATTTGTTTGCTAGTAGATATGTATTATAACCTTCATTTTTTTAGGGCTGCTATCAAACAGTTTGGATATGTTGTTTCTGATTTGGCAAAGTATCTGTACTATTACTTTGTCGTTCCGTCGAAGTGGGAAGAATTCAAAGAAAGCTGCATCACCAAGCCTAAACGTTTCCAAAAGCATGTCGAAACTCGGTGGGCAACTCTCGGACCAGCTGCAGAAGTGGTTCTTTCAAACTACAACCACTTAGCTTTTATGAAGAAGACATTTTGAAGATTTTACTGCTGCCAGATATCAAAGTGCAGGTTCTTTTTGTGATTGAATCAGCGGGAGAAACGGAAAAGTTGCTTAAGTATCTCGAAACGAATGAGTTTATTCTTTTCGATATTTATGATAGGATTCTCGCATTTTTGGTCACTATGATGTCAAGAGTTTACGATCCAAAACAGATAACGGAAGCCATCAACAACAAAATGCTTCCTAGAGGGTTTTAGCTGTTTAGTGGAATACTTTGCTTATCTTCGACAGATACGCGTATTTCGTCTACAATGTGCAGACTTCTTCAGTGTCTCGTACTAATAACTCGACTGAGTCGCCTGCACTGAGAAGTCTGCACATTGTAGACGAAATACGCGTATCTGTCGAAGATAAGCAAAGGTAGTTGGAATTAAATGGAGATTACTAATTTTTCTTCTAGTTTATAGTTAACAAAATGCTAATGGAAGAACATTTTCGTAAGGATACGGATGTAATTATTTACAAATCCATTCTTGACGCTGCAGGAAATCAACTTAAAACATCTTATTTCAATAAGCATTTTAAAGACCACACTAAGGCTTTCGTCTCGTATTTGTTTTCCAAAGATGTTCCGAATGAATTAGTTAGACTAGTCAGCAACTTCAAGTTTGGAAGGATCATAAATAAGGATTCCATCAAAGAAATCGTCCACTTAGTCGATGTTATTGATTTTAAATAAGACAAATCTAAAATTCACGAAGAACTAGTACTTGCAAGTGTCAAGTTGTCAACTAAAACGGTTGAATCAGAAACAGATTTGGAAGTACTTGATTTTTTATTCCAGGACGATAGTTTCTCTGAAATGAGAACATTGCTCAACATTGTAACTTGCGTATCTCATTCTAATGCGGAGGTCGAAAGAAAATTTTCACTATCTAAGCATGTGTTACCGGAAAACCGAACTAGGCTCAGTGAACAGCAGTTCAATAATCGTAAAAATATTTTGAGTGGCATGCATTTTTTTTGAGAATGATATAACCAGATTTGTTGTTTCAAAGGACTTGATTTTGAAGGCGAAATTTGCGAGGCAATCTTACGAATCCAAACAGAAACAAAAGAAAGATTTAGAATTAGTGGAGACACAAAAAAATAAGAAAAAAAAGCAAAGAAGGAAGCAAGGCACCAGATCAAAAAGCAAGAAGAAGTTGTAGGAATGAAAAGGAAGGCTAAAGAAGATATTTTTAATTTGATGGAAAAAGAAATCAGAGCTATGACATCCAATAATCCAGAAACATCATTCCTGAAAGTTCTTTTGAAACAAAAAGATAACATCCAGCAGGAGGAACAAGCAGAAAGGGAAAAATTAGCTCATATGAAGGCTATTGAGAACAATTAAATGTTATGACGTATATGTTAAATAAATACGTACCTATCTTGATACACCATTGACAAAATATAGATCGTTCTGTTTGACATACTTTACATATCGGTTGTGTTCGAGTGCTTTCATCACTTACTCAAACGTCCTGTGCTCCTTCAGGGATGGACTTGAACTCGCGCGGATTTGATTTTGAACTCGCGCGGATTTGGCGTGGATTTATTTTCAGACTTCTCGTAACAACCCTGCATATGGCTTACCTTCATTCCTATTCCAGTGTCCGGTCCTAAAGCTTGTAGTACACTGTTTGTCCAATAGTCAAATATTTGTCATAGGCAGCTAGACAGCTGACAGATATCGTAGATGTTTGTCAGATGCCTATCTGCCTATGACAAATATTTGGCTATTGGACAAACAGTGTACTACAAGCTCAACACATTCACGAACGATGGAAAGCTCGTGGTCCTCTGTGGAAGCTTTCTCGAGCTCAGAAGTGTCGATTGCAGCAGATTCCATAATGGCCCAAATGAGAAATTTGCTGTCCCTGTCGAAGTCCTGTGACATGCAGCTGCGAGTCGAGAAAATAGATCTGCTACATTTCCAGCACCTTTGCGATATCGTACATCGAATGTGAAAGATTGCAATCGTAGCACCCATCGCTCGATACGTGCGCAGGGTCGAGAACTAGGCGCGAATATTATTTCAAGAGATTTATGAATTTTCTTCCTAACCGCTCAAACACAATGGTAACGGGAACGGACCGGAAAACAGCAATTTTGACAGTTGCTGAAAATGACTTCTATATGTCCAATTAGAAACGGCTTGGATTTAGCTTGTTTTCATTCCGACAAGCAGAAATACTCAGATCGGATAAATCGCAAAATTTAATCTTTCTACTGCCCAAACCAAAGCAAGCGCTTCTTTTTCGGTTTGGCAGTACCTTTTTTTCTGTCGGGCTGAGACATTTGCTGGCGTAACAAATTACACGAGGATTGGAATCATCACGATCTTTTTCGAACTGGACAAGTACTGCGCCAAGGCCTACAGGTGACGCATCGGCAATGACGCGAGTCCAAAGCGTGTTATCGAAATAGTGCAGTGTTCGAATGTCGGAAATCATAGGTTTCAATTTGCGGAATGTTTCTTCGTGTTCATGTTGCCATGCAAACGAAACTCCTGCGTGCGTTAGAACTCGCAACGGTGCACTAACTGTTGCTAGGTCAGGGAGGAACCTACCAACGTACGTCACCAAGCCCAAGAAGCTCCTTAGTTCTTCCACGGAATTCGGTGCCCGGAAAGACTTCAACGCTACCAACTTATCATCAGTTGGACGAATCCTTTTTGCGGACAGCTGGTGTCCAAGGAACTCGATTTCTTGAACTCGGAAAATGCATTTCTCGTGGTTCAGAAGAATGTTTTTTTCCTGCAGTGTTTGCATGACTTGTTCCAGTGCTTGATCGTGTTCTTCCTGTGTTTCTCCAAAGATAAGACAGTCGTCGATGTAGTTGACAAGTTCCACAGCCGGATAAAGTTTGCTCCAGTACCTCCTGGAAAGTTTCCGGAGCGCACGAGACTCTGAACATAAGGCGCTTGTAGCGTTCAGTTCCACCTGATGGAAAGCCTCTTTGGGGCTTATAACGGTTTTCACTTCACGGTAAAAACGGAGTGAAAACGAAAAACCTTAAGACGAATGTCACCCAAGTGAAAAAATATGGAACAGTTCATCCAAGGTGACGATTCGCATGAACTCGGTGTTATTATGGTTGCCACGATACCATCACGCAACCGAAAAAAGTGACGCCAACCGTAGATTTTTTCAGGGCGACTACGATTTCCACTTCACTGTCACTTCCAATTCACGGAGTTCATTTTTGATCACGGTGATACCAGTAATAGCATAAAACAAGTGAGGTGATGTGTAAGTGAAGTGAAAGTGATAGTGAAGGTGGAAACCGTAATAAGCCCCTTTATGTCGAGTCTGCTTAAAAATCGTGCTTCTTCAATTGAGGAAGGAAATCATCGAAAATGGGCATCATATGCGATTTACGCTTTATTGCTTGGTTGGCTCTCCTCATGTCCACGCACAAGCGAAGATCCCCGTTGTCCTTCACAATTATGACCAACGGAGATACCCATGGACTGTATTCGAGTACCGGTTCAATAATATCTGCGGTCAGTAGGGAACTCAATTTTTTCTCAATTTTGTCTAGTAGAGCCAGAGGAGGTCGACGATCATGCTGGCTGATGGGTGTGACATTTTTGTCGATAGGAATATTAAGTTTTATACCCTTCGTTTTAGGAAATGGGTGTTTCTGTTCTGACCGTACGCGATGAATATTTGTAGGATCAGCACTTGGGAGTCCTAATGTTAGCACGCCCAATTTTTTTTTCCTAACTAGAAGTGCTTGTGAACCACTGTCGATTACATAGAATGCTGTTTCTAATCTGATGCGGTTTTCTCCATCCTCGATCTCGATGATGCTTTCGAACTCGTGCTTAACTACCAAAGGGTTGGAGTTCCTTCCATCTGTCCTGAACGTTTGGTCCCAATATGATCGAAAATTTTTGACGTCCGCTCCTTGGATTTTCATTTTCTCCCATGTCTTATCGTCGACGATATTTTTCTGACTGCCCGAGTCGATCAGGACCTGAATTAGAATTTCTCCAATCTTCACCCACAGAAACTCGTCCCCATCACCGACAGTAAAAATAAAACTGTAAAGTTTACCTTCGTCCACAGAGTTTTCAATTGCCCGTACGGATTGGTACTTGGCGAGCTTACACTTTGGATCCGTTCCATCGCGAAATTCACGCTTCGGCGGAACATGAGCTGACCGGCAACACTTTGCGAAATGACCGATCTTACCGCAGTTATTGCAAGCTTTAGTTTTAGCTGGGCAGGACCTCTACGATCACATCGTGAACACTCGACCCCCTTGCTCCTGGGAATGTTTGCGGTTAATATCATTTGACGTGGATGGCTGGTGTCCTCCAATGTCGGACATCATCTGGTTTGCTTGATATGTAATGGCTCCGTAGGAATTGACCATTTTTACGACCTCATCAAGTACAAGTTTCTCCTTCTGCAAAAATTTCGCCCGCAAATCAGCTTCAGCGGCTTCAGCGACCAGAACAAAAATCTCCGATACGCTTCGTGCTGTTTCGGTGCGAAATATTCGTCGAATTTTCCAATAACCACCTTGAATGGGTCCACTCCAATCCTTTCTTAGACATCTGCTCCCGGGATGCTACTGAAGACGACTTGAACGTCAGGTCCCGCTCGTGCCAGAAATATATTCTTAAGGCGTGTTTTGTTGGTAACTCCGTTTGTCAAAGCCAGTTATTTTGACTTCCCAACTTTGCGAGCCATATAACGCACAGAAAAATTGTGATTAATAATGGCTACCACCTTCTTGTCCACTTGTCGGGAGCATACTTTTCGATTAGTCCCACTTCTAACGTTCCGATCCACAGTCAAGCGCTGGTCAAATGGATTTGCAAACACAACACACGGTGGCAAGATCGCGTACCGCTAAATTTGGATTTTGCTGCCGTTCGTACAAAATGCATTTGCGCACTTTCACTTGTTTGGACGCCAGTTTACTGAATGTAACAAAAATGTAAACATGTTGTACTATGGAATAAAGTGGAGCGTTTCGGCTGTCATATAAGTGAAACGTTTCAGCAACCCGTGAAATAATCCACGAAGGTATACATGGCCAGGCTTTATAGCTGATGTGTTTGTACCACAATGTGCCAGGAAACCCCCCGGAGGCCAATATAGGCCGGCAAGGGAAGTCTCCGGTGGACGCCATCCGGATAGTGGTCGAGCCAGCCGTAAAGGCTTCCAAAAAGAAGGCGATCGATGTTGCGTCGTTGTAACGATCGACGTTAAGCATGCCTTCAATAGCGCCAGCTGGGAGCAGTGATGGAAAAAATCGCATCGAATAACGTTCAATTTTGAATCATTTGCGAACACGCTCTTGGAAGAATTTCAATCTGAGTGATCTTCTGCAGACATCATAAAACACCGGAGTGAATGAAGAAGAGAGAAAAAAGAGAAGAAAACATTGACATCGGTCGCGCATGATTTTGTTCGTGCGTTGAATCATTCTCACAATGCATTCATTGTACTATGAATGACAAATAAAAGAATCGTCTATGAATGCATTCATCGATTCACGAAGATTGAATCACCTCGATCGCCTCGATAGTGCAAAAGTTGGCTATGATTATTACGGTGTTGTGTGTTGTTGTTGCCGTTTGCAGTTGCTAGCTGATTGTCGAAACTCATTCACGTTTTGCTTAACGATCTTTTTTGAATCACAGTTATAAATGAAGTTAGTACTATTGGAAGTAAAATTATGAGCAAAACACAATTATTGTTTGTTTTGATTTATAGAATGAATCGACGGTGTACTCAAAAAACCACCCAGCTGCAGGTTATTGGGCAGATTGATGGGAAGTTTTGCTGCAAGGCTGTAGAAGAATGTTGATAAAATGATGGCAAAATTATGCGGCATGTTCTAAAACAACATTTGACAAATGAATCCTAGAGGGTTTGAGCTGTTTAGTGGAATACCTGTAACTAGAAATTAGAAGAAGAATTAGTATCTTTAGTACGAATTAGTATTAGTACGAGACACTGAAGAAGTCTGCACATTGTAGACGAAATACGCGTATCTGTCGAAGATAAGCAAAGGTAGTTGGAATTAAATGGAAGATACTAATTCTTCTTCTAATTTCTAGTAACATTTGACAGTCAATTCTAAATCTAAATCTGAACCAGCAAGAAGTCGAAGAAACTTAAAAAATTATAATTATTCAAAAATAATAAAATAAGTTATAATATTAAATTCAAATTGAGCTTAACGCATGTAAGATGAGTGAAGAGAAAGAGTTGCATGTGTTTGTCTGTGCTGATACTGTTCACTGCGGCTAGAATACTTTTGGTAATATTTCCTGGTACGCAATCAAACGTAATCTGAGCACAATGACCAGTATCTGGATTATTTGGTCGGAATGAAAAGTGATAATTGGTACCGAATTTTGGATTATCCGGATACTGGTCATTTAGCTCAGAATACGTTAAAAAAGGTACTCTGGTACTCCATCATATTCGCCTTTGGAAATTAGCATTTGATGATATGTCGCAAGCCTTGTTTTGTCAAAATGAAAAGTGGTCCTCCGAACTAGATTTCGGATGATCCGGTTACTGCCAACTATGGTTAGATTACGTTTGGGAAGGTGCTCCGGTACTGATTGATACTTGTCTTAGAATATTAATGTAAAATTATGTGTCGCACACCCATGTTTTGTTGGAACAGAAAGCAATCTACCGAACCGGATCACGGGTGATCAGGGTACTGGTCACTGTTACGGTGGTCGAGAAGGTTCTCTGGTACTACATCGTATTCGGCTTTGAATATCAGTATATCATGATATTTCGTAAGTCCATGTTTTGTCGGAACGAAACGCGGCCCTCCGAACTGAACCACGGAATCCGAAAGATTACTAGGGAAGCCAACGACGGTCCTAAGTCTAGGGTATGTTAATTTATTGTTATGTTTTTTTTAAATAACACGATTTATCACTGAGAATACATTATGGTCCACAATTTGCGATAAAAAATGACCTTATCTGAATCCAGAATAAATCTGTGACCAGCAGAATTTTAGCGTCAAAAATCGGTTGAAAAATGAAAAAGTCATGATTTTTATTACTAAGCAAATCGTGAAGCGGAAAACGCTAATAGGAATCAGTTGACTTCTATTTCACTCAACATGCAAATCCATGAATGCAATCTTGCATTCATATTGATTCTTAATTTTGATTCACGGACGATTCTCTAGAAGCCTAACAAATGATTCACATGATTCAAAATGAATGTGGATATTGCGTGGGTCGCTTTGATTGAATCATTCATTCTCTAGCTTGGCTGATTCATGGATTCAGTGGTATGAACAATCAGTAAAGATCATTTGAAGTATTTTCATGCGACTGTGATTGATCGAAAATGAAATGTCGAAGCAAAATACGGAATCGGCTGAAATCATGCACGCGATTGAATTTTTCCATCCTTGGCTGGGAGGCTATTGCCGAGTCGCTGTACAGAATGAGGGTCCTCGATTACTTGTGCAGAATTCAGATCCGGGTGCTGATCTACGGGACATCCGTGGGCGTTCACAAAGTTCCATCCTTGGCGCAATACTTTCGAACGGAATGTACAACGGAGTGCTGACAACGAAGCTGCCCATGGGCGTAGTGATCGTTGGCTTTGCGGACGACATCGTATTGCCAGTGACAGGCGAAACACTGGAAGAAGTGGAAATGCTGGCGACCGAAGCAATCGACATAATCGAAAACTGGATGCAGGGGGCGAAGTTGCAGCAACAATAGTTGCAGATAGCCTACCACAAACAAACCAATAGAAACTGGGCGAAGTTTGAACAGTACGATCAGGTTCATGCCCATGGGAGTTGGGAGTGTGTACAGAACGATATCATCGGAGGCAGTATGCGTCATTGCCGGAATGATCAATTGGCATCACTCTGATGGAGGATAGTGAGTATTATCAGCGGAAAGATTCAGAGAAGTTCAGATGCTGGTGAGAGCGAAGCCGGTGGCCAAATGGTAGCGAGAATGAGACATGGAGAGAACGATCGATGGACTCACCAGCTCATAACGGATCTGGTCGATCTGGATGAATAGGTAGCATGTAGATGTAAACTGCCACCTTACCCAGTTTCTATCTGGCCACGGTCCAAGAGACACCGGAGTACGTGGTTTTTGACTTCTAACGATTCGAATCATTGCGAAGCGAGATGCTTGCCATCAGCGGGGCAGATACCAGTCCATGATCCCCTTCTATACTTGAAAATGCATTTCAAGTGCGTAGAATGATTCGAAATGAGTGGACAATTTCCGAATCGAGTTTGACGGATCAACATTTGACGGACTACCAATTCGCACAAAATAGCTACGAATCGTTTTCATTGGACGAGAACTACACACGACATAGTTGCACTTGTTATGTTGAGGAATCCAGCTTCAATATGACAAAGTGACATGAGTGCGCAAACGAATCAACAAAATAAACGTCAAAACCGCGTGAAAACGGAATGGGTAAGGATTGTTAACACTGATACTTCCAGGTTCATTATTTTGTTATTTTCACCTAACCTTACCTTACCAATCAGACTATGGCCGGCGTGGCCTCTGCTGTACACAGAAGTCTTCTCCATTCTATTCGGTCCATGGCTGTTACTCACCAGCCTCGCTGTCTGCGGAGCTTCGTTTTCTAAATCCTTTTTCACCGGATTTTAGTTCTATTCAACACACAAATGATGTTTAGGTATGACTCTGGTCATAAGCACAGCATCCACTATCACACGCGACGGTTAGTATTGAGTTATTGAGATTCTGATAAGGATAAATTTCATCACACACAAAAATACTGAAAAAACGTGACAGTTCAGCAAAGCCCACCCGTTCGTGGTCAGAGTTTGCTGCGATCACCGTTGCAGGGTTTCTCTTTTTGTCGATAAAAAGTCTGGCAGTGCCAGATAAATCTGGCATAATGGCACCCCTGCTTCGGACATCGTGATTGATGTTTCTGCAAACACCACAGCCGAGTGTTTCCGATTATGTCCGATTACAGAATACACGCGTGGTTTATTAATTTAATTTCAAACCGTTCCGTGCTTGTTAAACTCAATCATCTTATGCGCCCGTCACCCAACAGCCAAGAAACAAACCAGTAAGTCAAATTATCAAATTTTTAGAATAATTCGACGAGCATTGCTCTATTCGTGGAAACCAGTGTTATACTGGGTGTATGTTGAGAGCTTCCTCGTGATCGCAACCACTCGGCTCGTGTATTTTCCCAAAAATCAAACACGGTGTCAAAAGCAATACACGAGTTCATCTATAAGCACGAAACTAAAGTGGTGAATTATAGCCACATGGTGGTGTGTTTGCAGTCAAGCTCGGCTCTCGTGCAGAACGGTCTGGTGTTTTTACCAAGGCTGGTTGACACCCCATTCGATTTGCACGGTGAGCGACTAGTGGAATAGCCCCAACTGTCAGTCCTACGCATGTTCCTTTCTGCAGATGGTTTTTTAAAGCATTGATTTTGTAACGTTCAAACGTAAAATTTAATGTGATATTCAACCTTGGAAAAATAAAATATCTGATAAATTTCAGGAAAAAATTAACTTTTATTTCAGTAAGTTTTCATATCTTGCACAGGAAAATATAAACCAAGGAAAAGCATCATTTCATACATGATTTGCTTTCGGGATTTTGATATACATTCTCAAATCGTATAATTGTTTACAGTGCTCTTCTTGCCTTCCAACACAATATCACTCATCATTCATTTACTTTTCATCAACATCATCATCCTCTTGCATTCACCTTTTTTCGTTGGTACATTTAGATTAAGTATTTTACGATAACATTACAGAATCATTGTGTATTTATTTGTTTTGGTACAATCCGCATTCTCGATTCTTTCACAAATATGTTCTGTGCCTTGAAATTGTGCTTTTCATTTCTTTTTTTTTTAATTCTTTTAATTTGTTGCTGAATGTTTATGAAGTGTTGTGTTGCTTTACCGTGAGAGGAAGCGCGTTAAAAAATAATTTAAAAATATAAAACGAAATCAAAGGTAAATAGTACAGTGTTCGGTTTAAATATCACCATAAAGCAAATCATCGAAAAATTATTGGTTAATGCAAACGGTCAAAAATATCTCACGCTTAAGACGTTTTATTTTGCCTGGTCTTATTAGGTGCTGAACGAAAACCATTATTTGCATACACTGAGCTGACTCTGAAATAAATTGCGTACGGTACACATCGAATGAACATAAAAATATATATATATAAATAACTCTAAGTAAAATCAATCGTTATTATCCTTTGGTCTCTGCTTGCTGAAATACAATCTCCTTCGATTAATTAAATTGGTTTAATTTCCGACTTCCTTTTGTAAATTAAAGGAACACAGGTTAGCTATAAAATGGGAGGGGGCTGGTGGAGATTCGCAATTGCCTTAACACGCTAAATTGTATATATGTATGTAATGTATATAAATAATATAGCTCTCAACATTCGTAGTGTAAAACTAACAAACAAACAAAAAAAAAAGTCGTAAACTCATTCGAATCTAAACAGTTTTTCTATTTTTTGGTTTCAGAAAAGGCACACTGATTGCATTCCGGGGTGGTGGTACTGTTTGCTTTTCGCTGCAAATGGCACATTGGTTGGTTTTTTTGTTTAACTAAGTTATGTAGCTTATGGTGCGCGGTAAGTAGCCGATAAGACTCTTTTTACACCTCGCAGGCATTTATTTTTGTAGAGAGAATATATTTCGATAGATGATGCGATAGAACATAAAAGTGGGCAAGTGAATGAAATGTATTAGCGCTAATATTGCTGCTAACTTTTGTGCTACCTAAATAGGGTTCTGGATTGAGTATCATTCGATTTTTCAATCAAGTTTAGGAAAGAAAAAAATATGGAAGACTTGTTCCTATTTGAAGGAAGGAATTATTCAGCTACGGTGTGAATGGTTGACTAAGCTTTTCGTAGGTTACTTTGTATAAATTTCAACAGCTTTATTGAATTTTGTTTTCCATTTGTGTTTACAAACTTTGCTACGACTGCACTTTAGTTGTCATATCAAGCTGAACAATGCATTAGGTCCCAAGTAACATTGCACAGTGGTCCAGAATGCGTATTTAGCTGGAGTGATACATTTTCAGCCTAAGCTTGTAGTTTTGGAGCAAAATTGTCTTCTACAAAGTTGTTTCTAATAACAAGGCGCTTTTTTTTTATGTGAATGAAAACTAGGGTGGTCCTTATTTTCAGTGAAATCGAAAATCTAACTTTTTTAATTGCAGAAATTCTTCGGAAAAGTTGTAGATTAAGTAATTTCAAGCAGCAATGATTGAATAAATTTTTCTTTTTCAAATGTTGATTTCTCTAGTTGGGGCAAAACAAAATTCTTAACAGCATTTGAATGGGGTTTATTATTGGGGGAATTTGTTTAAACGCAATGTCATTTTAGCGTTTATTTTCAACACAAAAGATCGAGACGAAAAATCAAACATAGTTTGTCATAGCCTATCAGAAGTTTCGTATTTAAGAACACAAGTTGATTGAAAAAAATCCAAAAAAGGTGGTTTTGAGGGTTTCACCCCGTTTACACGCACTTGTAGTTTTATTAATCGAATCGAATTCACAGTTCAAAAATCAACAATAAACAATAGTGAATACTTCGTTTGCTTTCCGTTTTTCTGAATAGTTTCGAAAATTCTGTTCGGCATTGATTTCACCAGCTTCTGCAGAGTTTTATCAGGTATCAAGCTCCAGACCTCTCTTACGGCTGACTCAAGTTCACGAACTGTTTTAAGCTGCCTTCCGCCTTTGTAAACCTGTCGTGCCAGGATGCCCCACAAGTTCTCGATAGGATTTAGATCCAGACTACGAGCTGGCCAATCCAGAGGACTGATGTCTCGTTGAGAAAACCATTTCAAAGATTGCTTGCTGACATTAATTGCTGCATTATCCTGTTGAAATACGAAATTTTCCGGCATAGCGTATTCAGTAAACGGGATCGAAACATCTTCCAGAATCTCCAAGTACTTTTCTGAATTCATCCTGGTCGAAATGGTGGCAATAGGGGTCTTTCCGTGGATCGAAAAAGCGGCCCAAGACGTTAGAGTGCCACCTCCAAAGTTATTGCTCAACTTAACCTGCGGAGATTTCCTCAAATCGTGCCAATAATATACGGTGCAGTCTGGGCCATCCAAATTGAATTTCTTCTCGCCAGAAAAAATAACATTGTCCCATTCCGTAGTCCACGACATGTATTTTTTTAGCGAAATTTAATCTAGCGTTAACGTGAGCCGGTTGAAGATTGTTTTTTGTTTGCTTTTTTGTGTACTGTAAGTGGTCACATCCATGTAGAATATGCGGAAATTTGGTTCCGCACACGATTGGTAATCTTCGAATTTCCCGTTGTTTTATTTTTTACGCCATACTTCTTGCCTTTTTTTCAGCAGGTTCCTGATTGCTGCTTCCGATCTGTGGATCACACGTGCAATTTCGCGATTGCTCTCACCACGACTTTCGAACCGGTATTTGCTCCAACTGGCTTAAATACTTTCCTTTACCCATTTTGCCGAAAACAAGCAACAACTACTGCGCAACGCAAATTCAAACTCGTGTTTATGGTGGACGAGGGCTATACAGTGTAAATATGACAGATTCGCAAGATAACAGTAGCCTAGGTAAGCTCAATGCGGCTGTACGTTAGTGTGCGTTTAAACGAATTTCCCCCCTAAAATCACCTTTTTTGGATTTTTTCAAAGATTACAATGAACTTCCGTTCAAATTGTGTTCTCAAAAACGTAACTACTGATAGGCTTTAGTAAACTGTGTTTGACTTTTTGTTTCGATCTTTTGTATTGGAAATAAACCCAAAAATGACATTGCGTTTAAACGAATTTCCCCCACTGTATCTGAAAACTGGAGATTGGTTACTTTTTTTTAATTGAACACATTTGAAAAGGGTGTAATTTTATAAGAAAATCGTTAATTTCTCGCTCACGGTAAGAAATATCAGCGAGATTAGAACCTCAAAAGTTTTTATTTTTTTAAGTTATAAAAATCATCTGAACACAACTTTGCTGGCAAATTTGAAATAAAAAGGTTAGAGCAAAAAATATATTTTTTAGGCACAATCTTATCTAGAATCAATAGGAAGACAACGTTGCTGAAAAATTTGAAATAAAAAAGTAACAGCAAAATAACTGGTTTTTATAGGGACACCCTAAGCTACGTAGGAAAAAATGCTCTTATTCGGTCATTTCAAAAGGTACAGAAAAAATTATTCAATCAATTTTGCTTGAAATAATCTAATCTACAACTTTTATTTAGAATGTATGGCTTTATTTCTGCAAATAAATAAATTAGATTTTCGATTCAACTGAAAATAAGGGCCACCCTAGTTTTCATTCACATCAAAAGAAGCGCCTTGTTATTAGAAACAACTTTCTAGAAGACAATTTGGCTCCAAAACTTCAAACTTAGGCTGAAAATGTATCTTTTCAGCTAAATTCGCATTCTGGACCACTGTGCATTGGCAGACTCTCTTTGTCGACTTTTTATTCACGTTCCTTCGGCTATGTAAAAACATGTTCAAGTATTTTCAACAGTCAGTACGGTAATATAAAGTGTAATTAAGGATCCAATACGTGAAAAATACCAGCAAATCTTTTAATAGTTTAAACTATTAACGAAAGAGAAAGTCGACGAAGAGAATCTCTCAATGTTTCTTAGGACCTCATGCATCGTTCAGCTGGATATGAACTACAATCACCCCAGTATTAGCAGCCAATCGTTGATTTATTTTCATTTTAAACAAAATTTAGGAACTTAGAAAACATCGAATACAATCTCCATAGCTTCAACTAACAAATTCGCAGCAATGAAAATTGTATTTGATGACTATCTCCTACTCAATTTTGTTGAAAGCCAAAAGAAATAAACGACTGGCCCATAATACTGGAGTGTTTGTTTGGTCCAAGATATCAAACTGAACAATGCATTAGGTCCTAACTTACCTTGAGCGATTCTCTTCGTCGACTTTCTCTTTCGTTGATAGCTTGTCTATTAAACGATTTACTGACAGTGAATCCAAACTCGCGAATGCATGAATGATAAAGACATTGTCCTAACTTTTCAATGTTTGGAACAAAAATAATGTAACTTTATCATTGTTGCATACACAACACAATAATGATAAAATGCAGGTCAGAAGAATCAAGATTAAAGTGTTTCACAACATTCGATTGTTATTGAGGAAAGAGACATAGCGTTGTATGTATATCAGGCCTATGACAAGGACCACTTTTTCACGTAGACAACATCTCAGCAAGCTCTGTGCAAATACAAAGCAGAAAGATCGCTTTCTATGGTGTTTCACGTCAAAACAAACAATCAAAACAAATGATTAGACTTCTATTTTACAGCTGACAGCGGGCCCAAATCAGGCCCAGGACATCCTGTCTACTATCAATCACTGCTATTGATATAGGCTTGTCAATGGCCTGATGTATATTGCTTAGTATGCAACAAAAATACATTCAATCATGTCACAAGTTGCATCGATCGGAAAGACACAATTTTTGGTTCTATCCTTCTTTCTTTTCCTGCCTTTTTTTATATGTACACGGCTACTAACATTGATTCAAATTTGAATCGAGTTCAATTCAACAGTGAAGAAAGTAGAGTTACCCAATATATGTTGACGAATGCAAAATTGCAATCGAAGCAACCCATATGTGTAGTTGCAAGTTTTGATATTGAATAAAATCTGATTAGTTATTTGACCATTACACGCATAATCTATTAGCTCTGTTCCTATAGGTTATGGGCCCAGTGGTGCGTATCTAGAGGAACTGGAAGAAAGAAAAATCAAGATTTGGAGCTAGACTTGGAAGAAGAAATGGCGAATCCTAATCCTAGAAACGGCGGGAGCGCATCTGGCAATGGCGTTATGATACAAGCACAGCCGCACCAGGAGCAGAGTTTCAACACACAGGGCCACCCCCACATCGAGCGGTTGGTCGGTCGGGAGAATTGGCGAACCTGGAAGTTCGCAGTTCGGACCTATCTGGAAGTGGAAGACCTCTGGGAAGCTGTAGAGCCAACGGCCAATCAAGACGGAACCCTCCCAGCCATGGACCCTCGAAAGGATAGAATCGGACG
This sequence comes from Aedes japonicus, assembly GCA_034211315.2. Lineage (NCBI taxonomy): Eukaryota > Metazoa > Arthropoda > Insecta > Diptera > Culicidae > Aedes > Aedes japonicus. The sequence continues at coordinate 110,563 of JASCZW010005389.1, read as the reverse complement.
AGGTAAAATAATTCTGTTTCTCAACCCGGTGAACTACATTCAAGTCGAGGAGGTGAAAACGGCGTCCGAAGTATGGAGGAAGACAGCGGTTTGACCCGCCAGTGGAGTCTACTGCATAAGTTGATCACGACGAATCTGGCAAGCTGTAGCTCAATGGAAGCGTATGTTAACCAGATGATTTCGACCGCACAGCAGCTCATCGGAATCGGCTTCCGCCTTGATGAAAAGTGGATCGGCATGCTGTTGTTGGCTGGTTTACCGCAGGAGTAGCCCCATGGTGATGGGATTGGAGAATTCTGGACCCAAGCTAAGGGGTGGCATCATCAAGTTGCTACAGGAGACAGTTATGTCTGAGCCTACTGCGGAAACTACATTCGTTTCACGAAACGTTTCGAAGGGCAAGCATGGTAAATCGACCAAAGCAGCTAGTACGAAAGGTAAGGGCCCACAATGCCGTCGGTGCGAAAAATGTGGGCATATCGCACGGAATTGCACTGCCAAGGAACCGGCATATCAAGCAAGAACGGACAAGAAAGGTGACGCCTTCTGTACGGTGCTATCCAGTGCAAAACGACAAAGAGGACGAAGAATGGTACTTCGATTCTGGTTCGGTAAAGCATCTCACGAAGAACGAAATGTTGCTGGAAAACTTGCGGTCGGCGGATGACATAATCTACGCGGCTAACAAAGGCATCATGAAGACTGTCGCGGAAGGATCTATGAAGCTGCAATCCACGTGCAACCCAGAAGCGATCGATGTGACCAACGTCGAATTAATCCCGGATCTGGCAGTAAATCCACTGTCAGTAGGTAAAATAGTCGATCAAGGTCATACCGTAACCTTCACAGAGTCATAAATCCGACAGACAAAGTTATTGCTGCTGGACGGCGTTCTAACGGGTTGTTTAAATTGGAGCAAAACCCGTCAAAGGCGCTGGCATGCGCATCCCGAGAATCAGCAAAATTATGGCACAAGCGCATGGGACACATGGCATCAAGAAACCTGGTGAGGCTGCGAAATGGCATGGTTGAAGGAGTAAGGTTTAACGGTACCGAAAGTGGAAACTGCAAGACGTGTTCCATGGGGAAGCAAACTAAGCTTCCACTCAATCACGCTGGAATTCGAGCGAGTGAAGTTCTAGAGTTAGTACATTCAGACATAGCTGGTCCGATGGACTACTTGTCCTTCATCGATGACAAAACGAGGAAATACGTTTATTTTTTGCGCACCTAGTCAAAAGAAAGGGTGCTGAAAAAGTTCAAAAACTTCCACACCATGGCGGAGCGTCGGACCGGAAAAAGGATAAAGGTGCTACGAACGGACAACGGCTGGGAGTACCAAAATGGAAATTTCGAGAATTACCTCAAGCAGCTGGGTATGCGCCATCAAACCACAGTGGAGTATACACCGGAACAGAATGGACTCGCTGAACGAGTCAACCGGACGGTGGTGGAGCGCGCAAGATGCATGCTGTATGAAGCCGAACTGGCCAAACCGTTCTGGGCAGAACCTGTCTCCAACGAAGGGTATTGAAATAACTCCGGAGGAAGCGTGGACAGATCGGAAGCCGAATCTTTCGTACACCCGTGTATTCGGTACCACCGTGATGTCCAACGTGCCGAAGCAGAAACGACGAAAGTGGGACCAGAAAGCAAACGAATGTATCCTCATCGGCTTCGACGACAAATCGAAAGGCGTACCGCTTGTTCAACCAGAAAACGAAGCAAGTGTTCAAGAGTCGAGACGTAACTTTTATTAACGAAGGGGTCATCAATCGTGACGGAACACTAGTTGGCACAACCGACGAGCGCAGCTTTGTGCGGTTGGAATTCAGCGAGAAAGTGTTCGATGAGCTACTACCGAGAGCGGCTGAACCCGATGATCCAGATGAAGCAGACGGTGTGAATTCAAGCGAGAATGAAAGTGACGAATCGTTTCAAGATGCTCACGACACGAACGCCAGCTCTGCGCTCCCACCGCACAAATCTTCAAATCCGCCTATGTTTGGTAGTCAAAATAAATTTTGGAATATTCTAGGTCATTCTAAATAAGCCTTGCAGCTGAAAAAGCTACAGTTACAATTGGTCGGAGTTCCTATTGAAAATCATCAGTTTTGTCCGGCATATTCAAACAGAACTTTTAAATTTGTAGATGAACCAGATAAGTGGTTCTTGAAGTTTGTAACCAATAACCAATGTAAGTGCTCCATCTCTATAATGCACACAAAAAAAATTCAGTGGGGACTGTATCGGATCAGTTACGAGGAATGGCGCCAAATTTAGCTCCTAAGTTCTGAACTGGATAATAGTTTGGATGACCTAGAACCCTACACGAAGAGATCCAGTGAGCATGGTTGAATACATAACGTAAATTTGTGTAGCCTAAAAAGCTACAGGTCAAATTTCAGATCCTAATTTTTGAGCGTCAGAACTGAATAGCTGATATAGAACATCCCAGATCATTTCATAATATCTGCTGACTATCCAGAAGATTCCAGATAAACATGGTTGAAAACATATTGTAACTATGTATAGCCGAAAAATGCTACAGGTACAATTATAGATCCTATGTTCAGTACTCCAGGGCAGGTTGGATGACTTAGAATATCCCAGATTATCTCATAAAGTAGGTTGCTCTTCCATAAGATTCAATAAACATAGTTGAATACATTTCATACATCAGAACACCTTGGACATCAAAAAAAGCTACAGTTTCAACTGTAGATCCTAAGTTATGAACTGATGAACAGTCTGGTATGACCCAGAACATCCCCGATTTCATCAAAATGTCGGTTAACCTTCTAGAAGATCCATTGAACATGGTTCAATGTATATCGTTAACTTGTCTAGCCTAAAAACTATAGTTACAACTGTACATCCCAAGCTTTGGGCTCCAGGACTGTTTGGATGACCTAGAACATCCCAGATTATCTCATGTCTGTTGTTTTTCCAGAGGACTCAATGAACATGTTTGAATACATATCATAAATTATTATATCAGAAAAAGCTACCGTTACAATTGTAGATCCTAAGTTTAAATAATCTCGAACATCCCTGATAATCTCATAGTGCCGGTTGACCTTTCAAAAGATTCAAATTACTCTCGCTAACTTGTCTAGCTAAAAAAGCTACAATAACAACTGTAGATACTCAGTTGAAGACTCAAAAACAGTTCTGATGACCTAAAATATGCCTTTCTCAAAATGTCTGTTGAACTTCCAAAAGATTCGGTGAACATAATTGAACACATGTCGTAACTTTGTATTGCTGAAAAAGCTACAGTTTCAACTATGGATCCTAAGTTCTCAAATTGATCTTCCAGAAGACCACATGAATGCGGTTGAAAAGATATCGTAACCATACGGGTCCTCCCTTAGCTCAGTCGGTAAAGGCGCTGCTACAAAGCAACACCATGCTGGAGGCGGCTGGGTTCGATTCCCGGTCTGTTGCTGATGTTTCTGACGTATTGGATCCTTAAATACACTTTATATTACCGTACTGTTTGTTGAAAATAGTTGAATATGTTTTTACATAGCCGTACGAACGCAAAGAGAAAGTCGACGAAGAGAGTCTCCCAATGTTACTTAGGACCTAATGCATTGTTCAGCTTGGAATACTAAAACCCTTTCAGTTTTCTCAAGAACATATTCAAAACAACGTACCTGATTTTGTAAACAAAGAGGTTAACAAAGATTCAAACTTAAACTTCGCGAAACATTCAGCACATCCACAGAAACTAGCGCCATAATTATATTAGGGAAATATTTTGATAGGGGCGCTACTTTGCGTGGGAGTGCTGAGAGTTTCGAGAAATACACGTTTGAATCATTGTTTCCAAAATAAGATACGTCGTTTTGGATAAGTTGTCGAGATTTGGTCCGCCAAGCTGTAAAAAAGTCACAACACAGCACAGCAAACATGGCTCACTAGATGATTGAGCATGATGATCTGTCAATCAAAAAGTGGACGCTGTTCTGTCCCAAAACATTAAACTGTAAGCCGTGTGTAAACAAATGCAACTACTAAAACATTTCGGCCAAAAAATCAACAAAGAAACACGTACAATTCGCTTAAACAATACACAATTTTGAAAAAATAAGTCCGAAATCGATTAATTTGTGCAGTTCCTGCTGCATTTTCAAGTTTCTCTTCTTCACCTGGGACAACAAATAATATGCGTTTTGCTATTCGTGACAAGCAAACTTCATTCATCTGGTGCTTGCTCAAGATGGAAAGTACCTCTCGCACGGTTCGTTAGCTAGCTGCTGCCGTCAAATTGTTCCGATTTAATCCTATGCAAGAAGGTAAGTAGAAGTATCCGTAGATAAATAGAACTTATCCGTATTATTTAGTGGGCATGTTGTTTAGGTTGAAGGTATAGAGTGAATTTTCTGCTTACTTCTAGTTTGGATTAGATCAACGCCCAATTAGTTTAGCTTCCGTCGTGTCCACACGAACCTGATGCATACACACGCACGCACTCACACGCTCGCGAAAATTATAACTACAATAAATAATTTACATTAAATATGCATAATAAATAGTGCTTCATGTACACTTAAAGCCGATTAACGAAACAGAAAAAAAAAAATAGCACTTGACTACTTCATAGAACCTTATAGTTGCTAATAAATCTAACGCAATTTAACGTTCCAACGAAAAATGACATTAAAAAAAACCACTGGTTTCTCGGTGCATCTAAATGAGCATAATGTTCTCCTCCACATTCAGAAGCTTGTCGCCAATCTCGTTCGACGAATCGTTCGTCATTAGATTGTTCTGCCACTTGAGCTGTTCCTCGTCGAAGGACAGCTCGGCGTCCAGCTTCTCCTGAATCTGATCGAACGAGGTCTTAAACCGTTCGTCGATCAAATTGTACGACTGGATGGAGGTGTTGTCATCAAACTCGTAGTTTTCGATCGAAATGTTATCAAACAGATTGTCCAGCATTATCTGATTGTCCATCGTGGAGCCACTACTGCTGCCCGGTGGTGGCATCGAATGACCACTGCTACTGCTGCCCTCACCCACGCCTAGGGATTTCTTCCTTAGATACTTCAGTGCCCCATTGCCACCCATCGTCGTCGCAGCGATGTACCGCACTTCCGACCCATTCACATCCAGGAGTTTGATTTTCTTACCTTGCTCCCTTAAACTACTACCACCTGGACCACCTTGATTTACCTGCTCCTCGGATCGTCGCTTCCTACTGTCTTCCTCTTCACCCTTGAGCTCACCATTACAACCTCCGTTTGCACTAACCCGTTCCCCGTGTCGACTCATTTGATCAACCGCTTGGAAGTCATGCTGCTCGGCACCGTTCTGCTGTTCACCGCTCCTCGATCGTTGCTGACCGTCTTGATACGTATGTAGCATCTGCTCTGGCGCAACGTTCACCATCTCATTGGACGCCTCATGTTGTTGCTGTTGACTGTTGACCGCCGTGCTCGTTAGAACCGTATTCGAATGTTGCTCAGCAATAACGACACTGTTATCCAGCAATTGCTGTTGCTGCTGCTGCTGTTGTTGTTGCTGTTGTTGCAACTGTTTCGCTTGGAGTTTGGCACATTTGTTCCGAATCTTGCGTTCGTTTTTGGCGTACAACTCTCGGAGGATCTGTTCGTCCTTGACGACCAGTGTGGAGATGAATTTGTTCATTTCTTCCTTTGCCGGGGCACGTTCCGGATGGACCGTGTTCAGATGCTTGCGGACCGAGGTTTTCGCCTTCAGCGGCGATCGGTCACAGTATGGACACATGTAGTAGGTGCTGTCATGGATCTCCATGTGGCGTTTCAGTTGGTAGTTCTGGGTTGGGGGAGAGATAAATGAAAATAAACATGGAGTAGGACGGTACAGTTTATTCGAAACTTAGCAAAATATGATTGTTCTATATCTATTTTTGTTACACACACGTCAAGTACAGACATTGCAGCATCACTAACAAAGAAGTATATCCAGTAGAAGTAAACAACACGCGTTTATAACATCATTATTACATATAACATTCTACAACATCTATGTCGACTCAAAAGACACCTACCTTCCGTAGCCACATCTTTACTGTTGGTATAAATTGATTCATATCGACTGTAAGGCACAGTTAAAAAAAATTGTTTCCCCAGTGATTTTAACCACTAAAGGGTGTTAATCATCAAATTGCATCACGGAAAAACGCTGTAGAAAATAAATTACCCACTTGGGTATTTTCTCTTGAAAATTTGGGTAGAAGTAGTTTAGAGTGTTTTTTTGTTGTTGTATTTTATCGCTGTCAGATTCTCGAAAATTGGCGTCACCCGAAAAGCAACGTCGCGAATTGATTTTGCGCAAGCACCTGGAAAATCCTCAACTCTCTCATCGGGACATCGGAAAACAACTCGGAATCTTGCAGTCAACGGTGAGTCGTGTGATTAAACGTTACTACGAAACATCGAACGGAAGGAGAAATGCGGTCAGAATGGATGTTATATTAGTGATCAGGATCACAAGCGTTTAAGTGGAATCCTAATGCTTCGGTCGAAGATGTGGCCAAAAAGGTGAATCCGTCCAAGTGTTTCGTTCAGAGAGCCAAGGACCGGGAGGGACTGCATACGTACAAAGTGCAGAAGGTTCCAAATCGTGATGAACGGCAAAATACGGTGGGAAAATCACGGATCCGGAAACTATACACCCAGATGCCGATGAAGCTTCATTGTCTCATCATGGATGATGAGACTTACGTCAAGGCGGACCTCTGGCAGCTTCCGGGGCTACTGTTCGTCACCGCCCAGCACAAGTTTGATGTTCCGGAGGAAATAAGGAAGCAGAAACATTCAAAGTTTGCCAAGGAATACATAATTTGGCAAGCGATCTGCTCATGTGGCAAACGGAGTGCGCCGTTCATGGCAGCCGGGACTGTAAACGGAGAGATTTGCCTCAAGGAGTGTCTACAGAAGCGCCTGCTTTCTCTATTGAAGCAACACGAAGGCCATACGATCTTCTGGCCGGATCTAGCTTCGTGCCACTATTCAAATGTTGTCTTGGAGTGGTAGGAAGCCAACAGGGTCACTTTCGTACCCAAGGAAATGAACACACAAAGGTGGATTTCCGTACAGCAGAAGTTGCTGACAGATTTTGAACAGATCATAATAAGTGGAGTTTTTATTTTCTCATTATTTAGTTAAACTATTTACATACAGGGTGCGGCAGAAAATAATGCGAAAATTTGTTCTATTTCTTTCAAATCCCATTTTCAACTAATTCAAGCAATAATATCAACATTTTCAAGTGCAGTTATCTTTATAAAGTCCTTTTAAACAAATTTATTCAATGTGTCCTCCATTTTTATTAATAACATCCTCGAGCCGACGCCGGAAGCCAGAGCATGCCTTTCGGACCTAGTCCTCCGACATTGACTCCCATGTGCGTGTTATGGTTGACTGCAGGGTTTTCACACTAGGGTGTGATGTTTTGCAGGCTCGTGCATCAACATATGCCCAAATTGAATAATCCAACGGATTAAGATCTGGACTGCTAGGGGGCCACAAATCCTTCGGCCAAAACTTCATGTTATCGTTCAACCATTGTTGTGTTCGAGTGGACGTGTGACACGGCGCTCCATCCTGCTGTAGGACAACGTGTTGGTCCTCGGAGAAGTTGGCCTTCACCCAGGGAAGCACTTGGTTCTTTAAAATACCGATATACACTTCGGTATTGATTTTATCTCCAGCATCAATGAAAACAGGGGGCATTTTCAATTTGAAATGGACGGTTTGAATTTTGAATTTCACTTTTTCCGGAACATTCTCCATTTTCTGCGATGAGGAGATCGCAGCAAGCTCTGACCACGAACGGTCGGGCTTTGGTGAGCTGTCACGTTTTTTTCAGTATTTTGTGTGTGATGAAATTCATCCGTATTAGAATCTCAATAAAGGGCGAACACGAAATTATTGCGACACCGAAAATGTCATGCCAATTTTCTTATAATGTTTAGAATCAAACCAAAATTTTAGGGTAGTTTAATACATATATTTACTTCAAAAATCAAAAGAAAAGTTAATCGATGGAGCCGCATTTTCGCTTGATGCCCTCCATCAAAGTCTTTACAGTGTCATCCGGTACCAGTTTCTCAGTTTTTTTTTTTTTTTTTCATTTTCTTAACATGTCCTTCTCGTCTTTGACTGTCTTCTTGCTCTTCCGAAGTTCCCGCTTCATCATGGCCCAGTACTGCTCCACCGGGCGCAGCTCCGGACAGTTTGGCGGATTCATGTCCTTTGGAACAAAATGGACAGAATTGGCCTCATACCACTCCAGGACACTTTTAGAATAGTGGCATGATGCCAAATCTGGCCAAAATAGCGGAGCTTCGTCGTGCTGCTGCAAAAACGGCAAAAGGCGCTTCTCGAGGCACTCAGATTTGTAGATCTCGCCACTTACTGTGCCCTTTGTCACGAAAGGCTCACTCCTCAGTCCGCAAGAGCAGATGGCCTGCCAAATGAGATATTTGGAGGCGAACTTCGACATTTTCTTTTTCTTAAATTTGTCGTCCACATAGAACTTGTTCTTGCCGGTGAAAAACTCCAACCCCGGATTTTGCTTAAAATCGGCTTTTATATACGTTTCGTCGTCCATCACACAGCAGCCATATTTTGTCAACATTTTCTCGTAGAGCTTCCGTGCCCGAGTTTTAGCCGTCCATTGTTGCCGCTCATCGCGGTTTGGGAAGTTCTGTACCTTGTATGTATGTAGTCCAGCTCTCTTCTTTGCATTCTGGACGTAGCTCTGCGACATGCCGATCTTTTTAGCCAAATCACGGCTTGAGACGTTGGGATTTGCTTTAATCATCCGCTTCACCTTTCCCTCCGTCTTTTTGTTCTCCGGTCCCGGTTTTCTTCCAGCTCCTTTGCCGTGGTCCAACGTCAACCGCTCCTGGAATCGCTTCAACACTCTGGAGACGGTTGAATGGTGAATGTTTAACATTTTTCCCAACTGCCGGTGCGACAGGTCAGGAAATTCCAGGTGTTTGGAAAGAATTTGTTCTCTCGACTCGCGTTGGTTTACCTCCATTTTCGTTGAATCGAAAAACACGACTTCGAGTTTGACAGCATGTAAACAATACACATCAATGAGAAAGTGTGCAAAATTTGGTTGATTTTTCCCCATTTTTTACAACCCCCTTATGATAGTGGATGCTGTTTTTATGAACAGAGTCATACCGAAACATCATTTGTGTGTTGAATAGAACTAAAATTCGGTGTAAATGGATTCCGAAAACGAACCCATTGGTACACGTTTGCTGATTGTTGCTGATTATCCGGGTGAGCGCTTTCCATTTTACTGATTTATTTGCCGTTTTTACTAAGAGGAACGATAATTAGGTGTCGAAAAATGCAATTGACAAAATTGACAACCTTAATCACAAGAGGTGTGTTAACGATTTCGTGGATGGAAAAAGGAAGGCTGTTTTTTCAGTCAAGAAGCAATTATATGCTTGGAGATCACCTTATTCCGATACATATTTTGATTCGAACTTTTTCGGTTATTCAGATTACCGTTATAGGTTAGAGTAGTAAGTTTGACGTGCATTTTCTTCCGTTATGTTTTCCGATATTATAACACAATTATTATCGGAGTAATTCATGTTTGACTCTTAACTGTATCGCCAGCGTAGCAATTCTTGGCTCAACCGGCTTGTACCTGTCTACCAAACTCAACTCCAGGACTCGGGAAAATCTCTCCGGACACCCGGTATCCTACAAACACCGATGTTCGGCAAACTTCTCTTGGTAAACCAGTTCCACCACGGACCAGTTCCATTACCGACATGGCATTGCTGTAGATACAGTTCCGCAGTTGGAGGAGTTAATTTCGAGATACGATGCTATTTTCGTTCCCCTGCAATGCCATATGGAGCAAGCTTGGCCGTTTTGGATAGGCATCATCTAGGTACCGCGGAAAAGGCAGAACGCTAACCAGTTGGACCTCGCAAGGGATTTTCAGACAAGTCAGTGAGAGTTGGTAAGTGCTTTCAAAAACGCGAAGCGAGACAGGTAATTGTTATCCTTTTTGTCCCTTGAATTAAATGAACTATATTATATGATCACATCACTTATCAAGGTGAATCCTGATCCATCGAGCCCTACCATACTAACATAGAAAAACCTCCTTCCTGTGCTCATTGTGGGGATGCAGAGGTAAACACGGTCCTTAATCAGCAAAGGTCACACTAACTTTCCTTCCCTATTCCCAACTGATTGCAACTCCCAGCCCCATTCAGTTGATTCATTGTGCAATTTAACTGATTCTGATCAATCACGGAGTAGCAACCATTGATACGTGCAGTCAGTCAAGCTAAGCTAAGCTAGCTAACATTCTCCATTTTCTGCGGTGAAATGAACCGGTCCGTACGGCTGTTGGCCACAGCATCGATGCTGAAAAGCTTTTCGTCGGAGAACAGGATTATCATTTTTTCCTTCTTCAACAAGGAAGGCAATATCTGGGAACGAGTCACTCATAGTTCCTTGACCCGGTCCGTAATCAAGTAGCGTTTCACTTCGGCTCTGGAAGGTGCATGCAGGTCTTCTTTGATGATTCTCCGCATGGATTTCCTCGAAATATTGGCTTCCCTTTCAAGGTTTCTTATGGAACGCACCGGGTTGCGAGCAATTTTTGCACGGACCGATTTGATCACGTTGGGCGTGCGTGCAAAGCGCGGACGTTCGCTTCCCGGCTTCCGCTGCTTAGGACCATCCTGCAGGGAGTTTTTAATGCGGTAAACTGTTGCCAAATGGCACCCTACCACCTTGGCAATCTCTTTCGGTTTCTTCTGGGCGAGCAACAAACTGGTGATCACTTCTTTCGCGAACATTTTGACGAATTTGCAATAAAACAAATAGAATGTTTGGATGCAGCACTTGAAAGTAATCATGAACAAATACACTTTCGACAGAAATTAGTCACTAGCTATACGAATTAACCCAATACTCAAGTTTGAAAATTTTCGCATTATTTTCTGCCGCACCCCGTATGTTGTCGGGTGTGTCGTCATCGTTCATATTTTTTGGATTTTTATTCTTTCTGTTTGGTCAGGCCTACGGACTGCTATCTCCATTCGTCGCAGAAAGTCGCCTATCTTTTTGTAATATCTGCCCTATTCTGAGTATTCAGAGTTAACGGTGTGCTGTCAGTTACTCACCAACACAATCAAAACATTGTCGATCAATGCATGGTGAGAACTTATCGAAAACATAAATACGAATAAAGAGGAGCAAATGCTTCAGTTACTGGTTAGACTTCAAACGGTGTATTTTGCATTTTTACCTATCCGAATAGCATTAGCGGACAGATTACTTTTAAAATATGCAAAATAGGAAAATAGTTATCTTTGAAAATAGGTAGGCCATGCTAGGGTTGACACGAACATTCATGGGGACCGTGTTCAGAGCCGCAATCGGCGTAAGTCAGGAATGTTACATCTGAACCTACTACCCACCAAATTTGAAGGCGCATTTGTACATGAGAATGTAGTCGATTTTGGCGATCAGGTAACATACACTTGAATTCTCCACCACTTCCTAGAACGAAAATCGGTGCTCGAATTGACCATCCTCGATCTATCCGCCACTCAATTGACGTTACCAGGTGGAACTCCATACGGCTCTACAATGATCGCAAGCATCACACATCGTGTCTGTAGTTGACTTCCGTTTCTCCATCGGTTCACGTAATCAATAACACGCGTGTAGATTAAACACAAGATCTTATGAATGGAGGTGTTTCCAACTAGAGAATAATCTCTGCTGGGACCCATTTCATCGCATTATTTTCTGCCGCACCCTGTACTCAGATTTCGTCTGATGAAATTTATGCTTACCGATCGATAATCAAAGCAACAGTGACAGGAAATTTTTGAGCCGAACTTAAGCAGACTTCATTCATTACAACAAATAAAATTCCGTTGGCATAGAAGTGACAGCGGTAACCATGAAAACCGGGGAAGTAAACATCATCATATTACACTGGGGTAAAATCATACTAATCATGAATATTTTCCTTCAAGGCACTGACCCAGAGTCGAGTCAGTATAATGGTATTAGTCAGGGATGCCAGATATTTTTTTCAAATGTCTGTGATAAAAATTTGAAATGTCTGCGAATGTCTATAAAAGTCTGTAATTTCTTTTTTAGAAAATCAGACTTCTTTCAACGAAAAGACGTAATAAGAGAGCGAGATATGTTATTATCGCTATTTGTGTGATTATGTAAACATGTCTGCATCTATTTCTTGGATTGTATGCAACCTTACACTATTGTTTCATATTTTTAAAGTGACACTGAAGCTTGAAGCTTTCGCATAGATGACACAATTTTCTATATTTTTTTCCCCTGTCTTTCCAGTTTTGTATTTTAAAATCACAATTTTCATTTGATAAATTCAACAGACTTTTTTTTGGATTCAACAATAACCATTAATGATGTGTACCATATTTTAATATGGTGTAAACAACACTCATGATCATCAATATCATTATGGTCATATGAATGGTTTTAGCAAAGACTGCTTCGTCGGTTAGTCTCTGATTATCTCTTAATTTTCTGCAAGGCTCTTTGCTAAAATTCTGGGAAGTTTCCTCCTGAATTCCAGGTAAAATTCCTCATGAACTTCTTGGCAGTCATTTCTTATTTTCTTCGAAATTCACATTTAAGAACCCAACCTTACCTTCCAGAAACATTAGGTAAGTTTTTTCCTGAACATAGTTACTTTCTAAACATCGGATAAGTTCCATCCTGAACTACGAGGAAAGTTTCTGTAAAACCAGAATTTCTTGGTAAATATTCTTAAGTTGTTAGAAGTTTCTTCCTGAAGTTCCGAAATAATCTTTTCTGAGCTTTAGGGGAGTATTCTCCTGAACTTCGGGAAAGTTTGTTCCTGAATTTCCGAGAAATTCTAGCTTGAACTACTAGAAAGTTCCCCCTATACATCTGGAAAGGTTTTTTCCTGATTTTATCAAAAGTATCAACCATAACTTCTGGAATTTCGTGAACTTCGAGAAGTTCTCATTCTAAAATGCTGGAATGTTCGATTCGGAACTTTAGGGAAGCTCTCTAGTAATTCTGGGTAGTTCCAACTAAACTTTTGGTCTGTTCGTAACTTCTGAGAAGTCCTCTGTGAACTTCTGAGGAGTTCTTTACTTATTTTTATGAAAAATTCCTTCTTGACTCAGAGAGTGCCCTCTTTGGTAGGTTTCATCCTGAAATTCGGAAAAAAAAATTCCTGAGCTTATTCTTTCCAAACTTCTGATTGGTCTCATCTGAAACTGCGAGGAAAATTTTATTGAAACTTTGGGATAGCCGTCTCCAAAATTTTTAGGAAAATTCTCTTAAATTTGTTGTTGAAGTTTCTTCCTGGACTTCTGAGAAATCCTCTTCTGAACTTTTGGGAAGTTTTCTCCAGAACTTTGCGAAGTTTGTTCCGGAACTAAGTTCGTGCTTAAATTAGAAGGAAGTACCTCCAATGCTTCTGGAAAGTTTTATTCTTTTCCCTCTAAAGAATTTTAAGTAATCCTTATTCTGAAATGTTAAAATGCTCTCATCTGAGCTTTGGAAAAGCTGCCTAGCACTTCTGGGAAGTTCCAGCTAATCTTTCGAAGAGTTTCTTCCGGAACTTCTGTTAAGTTATTTCCTGCACTTGAGAGAAGTTCTTTCGCCAACTTCTATGACGCATCGTCCTGAGGATTTTTTTCCTGATTTTTTTAGAAATTATAGGTAGTGCCCTTCCAGGTTAGCTCCCGTCTGAAATTTGGGGATGTTTTTTTTTCTAAACTTCTGGGAAGTTCAATCTTGAATTTCTGGGAAGAACTCCAAAACCTCTGAAAAATTCTGAAGTTTAGAGAAGTCCTCTCCCCCACACTTCTTCCTGAAAATCGGATATGTCCTCTCCTGATTATTGGGGAAGTTCTGTCTTGAAATTCTGGTAAGTATGATCTTGAACTTCGGTAATGAATTTTTGAAGGTTCTTCTTGCATAAACTGCTTGCTCCCAAGACTTCTGAGATGTTTCTTCTTCAGTGTCTCGTACTAGTAACTCGACTTATTAGTACGAGGCACTGAAGAAGTCTGCACATTGAAGACGAAATATGCGTATCTGTCAAGATAAGCATAAAAGAAGTTGGAATTAAATGGAAAATACTAATTTTTCTTTTTATTTCCTCTTACGTTGGTTAATCTGCTGCCCACACCCCGGCCCAGGCATTGAAATCTGCGAATCTAGTTGGTTAACTGGTTCAGCATCCCACGGAACTGCTCCAGTGTCAATCTTGGAGGTGCGTAACAACTGCATTTCACGTCTATTATAGGATCAATTATTCTCAGCCCCACCTTTTCCTGTTCCTATCAATACAATTTTAATCTGGGGCAGAATCATCACTCGTATATTTACGTAAGAGGCTATGAGCGATCTCAATCAAACAACTAGTACCAATAACACTTGAAACACATAAAAACACAAACTATAATCACTAGAACAGTAACAAATAGATCAAAAATCCAATTACCTTGGGAAAGACCCTATCGCACTCCTCACACGGGTAGCTGGACTGGGTTAGTTGCGCACTGTTATCGCTATCGCCGTCGCAGCACTGGTTACTGCTGCTGTTGTCGTTAGCATCCGTCTAGGGAAAGCAAGTTTTAGCGGCAAAAAAATCGGCACCGGCAGTTATTTTGGAAAGTGCAAGTGTGCAAGTAAGGCCAGCCAATGTCGTACGTTCAGCAAGGCCGCGCGTTTTAAGCATGAAAGAAAATAAGGTTCAAAGCTGAGTTGAAATGAGATTGAGTGCGTCGTTTGGAAGGTTTATCTATCGCAAGCAAAAACGGTTAGCTTTCAAACAGGTGTGAAGAGAGTATTTGCATCCCTCCAGTACTTACGGAGAGTTCTTCCGGGCTGAGAAAACCGTTATTAATTGAGTCCGGTGTTCGATCCACTACCGACAGCATTTGCTGTGATTCACTGCCGTTGCTGATTTTGATCGGAGACAGTGTCAGGAGTTGGGCTTCGTGCGAATCGGCCATCATCTGATTGGATTCCTCCGAAATTCCACTGCTCTCGATTATGGCATGCAGACCGTCAAGGCCGGAAGTTGGATGAAGCGTAGGGATGGATGTCGCACCCTGAAACTGAGTGGTTGGGTTTGATTGGGAAATTCCCTGTGGTGTGGCTGGCGGAAGAATCGACGACGGCTGGTGATGATTCGAGATTGGCACAAGCTTTGGTAACTTGTCGGTTGAGTTTAATACTTTAAGATCTATCTTATTGCCTAGCGCGCTGGTGTTTTGGTTTAGAAATAGTTGACTAGTATCGATCAGGTTGTTATTGGTCAACTCAAGGTTGGATATGATGATGATGCTGTGAGATTTGTTTGGAGTGCTGCTTGCTGTTGGCCCCGAGCTGCTGGTGACAATTGTGGGTACAACCGACATCGGAGACATCGGCATGCCTCCGGAATTCGAAGTTGTGGCTATTTTATTCAAATGTTTCTTCTTGTTGTACTGCCGTGGAACGTGAACCGGTTGCTCCGGAGTAACCGTGACACTGGGACTGACTGCAGACTCGGCGCAAGCAGCAGCCGCTTCCATCTTCTTACTCTTTTGGGTCAACTTTGTTGCCAATGCCTTGGCAATAGCTGGTTTGATTGGAGAAGTCTTTTTCTGATTGATTTGCGTCATTACTTTCTTCTCCGATTTATAGTCATTCGATACGGTATAGACCGTGTGGACCTTTCTCAAATGCTTCTCCAATGCATTGGGGTTCTTGAAAAGTTTAGCGCATACGATGCACTTGTACAGCTGCTTGCCATTCGGAGCTTGCACATCTGTAATCATATCTTGGCTGGAAGTGGTGTTAGTAATCGGAATCGTCGTGACGCTGGGTGCGGCCACTACCATGGGCTGCTGGATAGACTCATACTCGGACTCCATTTCCATGTCCTGTACCCGAATCGGATCCGGATCATTCAACGCATCGCAAGTTTCATCGCCCAGCATCATACCGTCACCGCTGCTTCCTTCCAGTGGATCAATGCTCGGTTTTAGCTCATCCAAAGGGGTAGGTTCTATCTCGTCAAAACCCGTTTCCTCCTTCGGTTCCAAGAGCAACTTATCGCTGGTCGATTCTTCCATGCTGCCCATTAGAACGCTCTCGTTTGGGTCTTTGTGAATCTTCATGTGGCGCTGGAGCGACCAGGAGTTGGAAAGCACCTTTAAACACTTCGGACAATGAAGGTATGCCGTCTTGGATTTACGCTCGGTGCACTCGTGATCCTTCAGTTCCTCCGCCATCTGGAAGAGCTGGAATAAAAACAATGTTAATCCACTAATTGCCCTACTAAACCTCATTCCCCTTTTCTTACCTTCATGCAGAACACACAGAGAAAAAGATTGTGCTTTCGCATGTGCTTGTCCAGGTTTGATTTAGTCATGTACTTGCGCAAGCAAATCTCGCACGGGTATTTCTTGTCGGCATCCGGATCGGTTCCGCTCGAAGGTGCCGTCGACGTCGATGTCAGATTGGATGTCACCGGTGGTGGAACCATCCCCAGCGAATCATTCAACGTGGCCAACGAGTCCGTGGAGGACGAGTATCGACTGTGCAGTTTGCTTTCCATTCCTCCCTGGCATCCACCGAATCCCCCCACACTGCTTATTCCGGAGTCGCCCAGATTGCTACCGCTGCTGCTACCCCCATCGTAGCCTAGCAGGTTATTCGTCCCGAAAGAGTCGAATGTTATGTTCATGTCGCTTGCCCCCAACGAAATGCTAATCAAATCCGCAGGACTCAGAGTGTCCTCCGGAAGCGTCTGATAGTTGGTGTACGTCGAGTGAACAATCTGCTGCTGTTGCTGTTGTTGTGGTTGTTGATGTTGCATAGGTAGTTGTTGATGCAGATGATGATGATGATGATGATGGTGAGGCTGTTGCATTTCCTGTGAAACGTGATGCTGACTAGAGTGATGCATTGGCTGTGCAATAGCTGCCGCTGAAGGTGGGTTGAAGTGACCGTAGTCGTCACAGCTCTGTTGCTGCATGGACACGTGGCCCGACGCGATCAGGTCGAGATCAAACATGTTATAGTGACTGGATTGGTACTTGGGTGAGCCGGTTTTCATGAGACTATCGATCGGTGGCAGCGAAATCTTGTCGTAACTCGAAACGAACTCCCCGGCATTCGAGATTGCGGTTGCAGGGTTGTTGTTGCTGTTGTTGTTGTTGTTCACATCATTGCCGCTGCAACGGCCACCAACACCGCCGGTCATTATGGCAGACTGGGAGATTACTCCCGCTGTGGACGTTGACGGGAAACTGTCAACATAGTTCTGATTCTGGTCCAGATTCAAACCATAGTCAAGGCTGACCGATCGTACGATGTTGTTGCAGATGTCGTACGGGCTGGGTTCCAACAAGGCAGCGCCGATTTTGGCTGCGTAGCTGCGCGAGTACCAAACCCGCAGAATGTCACCCAGTTCGATGTCCTTGATAGCCGTGTAGTAGATCTCATCGTTCTCCTGTGAATAGATGATAATGGATGATCGATCAAATTTTACACTCACATAGGTCCAACTTTAAATGTATTCAAATCTATAGTTTCAATGCATCGTTCCATGGCGAACGTTTGAGTCTGGAATCCACCCGTCTTCGTTTCGTTCAGTTAATTCGTTATCTGAAGTCATCTGGTGTCATAATGGACGAAGATGGTGTGTATCGGGGAAGTTGACTTTGATGGAGATCGAAGCAACTCGATAGTTTTAAAACCAATCATAGTAGCTTGTAAGATTTTGCAATCGAAACGTTCTCAATCAACCAGTCGGTATTTCTTCCCCCTCTATAAGTTTATGGCTCGTTATTAGAGAATCCGTATTCATAATAACGGATAAACAGCCAGCGGAAGAAAAATCAACATGGAGCAATTGGAAATTCACAAACTCAACGGAGAAAACAACAGCGTTTGGAAAACCAAGGTGCAATTTCTCCTCATCCTAGAAGAACTGTGGAATATACGGGTGCGGAACCGGAGGTCGCTGAAGTCAATGCGGCATATGAAGCTACCAGGGCAGCGTGGAACGATAGTGACCAGAGAGCAGTGCTACGATAGGCCTCCTGTTGGAGGATAACCAGCTGAATCAAGGAAAAGCTGATCAAGGCCTGCAAGACGACGAAAACGACCTGCGAAAAGCTACGAGGACCTTACAAGAAGGCGACACTAACGTCCAAAGTGTCCATTTTCAAGTAGATCCGTCATTCCGCATCGACCGCTGAAGAGCATCGGTTAAGTTTTTTTCGCAGTCCGTATTACCGTGAAGTACCCTTATTTTGCGCAGCGCCTTATTATGCGCATTTTGCCAAAATTTTGCAGTTAATTGCAAGATTGTCAAACTTTATATTTTATCCCATACACAAGAGGACAACATCTATTTACATGTAGAACTAAATTCAAAGAATATTCAACTAAACATTAGTTTGGAATGTTTTAAAATGCGCTAAATTAGAGCCTTAGGTGCGCAGAATATGGGTACTTCACGGTACGCTATTTTTTGATCCCACTCGTCGTGGATCGTTCTGTCAACCGAAACAAACTGCGTGTTACTGCGCTTACGTATTAAATTGCAAATGAAAGCGACGTTGGTTATAATGCCGAGTACTACGTCTACATCCCACCTCGAGATGTCGAGATAGATGGTGTGGTTTCTGCAGCGAGCCTGACGTGTGAAGACGTCATGGAAGGTATGGAACGCCTTCCTGATTCTGTTTCGTCTACCATTGAAATTCTGAAATGTAAACAATTGCATGCAGCAACAATGGTAGATGGAAGAAAGACGTATTCACCGTCGGACTCGCTAAAAATTACGGTTTCCCCGAAGACGGAAGCTGTTCATCGGTCATATGAGTCGCGCCACTCCTAGCTATACCCTCAGAATTTCGCTCCTAGATGATAAGTATTACTGACAACAGAATTACGATCTACAGAAGTCACTCGCGCACATTTAGCTCTCTAAGGTCGAATCTCACGAAATCTATTGCGACACATTCCTAACAGGGCAGTAGACTTGTTTGACCAGTATGGGTGAGAAGATCAATCAAAGTTCGCTGCCTGAGCATTCATACATCTATTGCAGTGTAGTAGTTAAAGAGCGAATCCTGTCAACACTCGCACGACGTCGTGTAATTTCGATTCAAACGATAAATGAAGAATCGCTGGAACCAACGTGAGTCGAGAGAACCAAGTTCTTTCCAAGAATCCTGGAATTTCCTGACCTGTCGCACTTTCAGTTGGCAACATAGATGAACATTCACCATTCAGGGCCGTTAGATACCTAGTAGTGTTAGACGCGGTTTCAGGAGCGTGTTGACGTTTCGGACCACGGCATAGACTTGCCGGCAAAGAATATCACCGTGGCACACGGAGATACAAAATGCATCAGTGATTGGCTTCGAAAGCTGTAAAGCGGATGATTAAAGTAAATCCCAACAGTCTCATAGCCGTGATTTGGCTAAAAGATCAAGCATGTCGCAGAGCTACGTTGAGAATGCAAGACGAAGAAAGTTAAGAATCAGTAAACATGTAAGAACGTTCACATACGCGCGATACAGAGGTAACAATGAAGGTTACCAAACCAGCGGTGACGCGGCGAAACAATTCGCCTATCGGTGCTCCAGAGACACCACCGGCTACGGCTGTTTGCGGTGAGGGTAGACTGACAGAAACTATAGTGTCACTCAGCTGTGATGTTCATGAAAGTGGAAATAAAAAAACTCTCGGAGTTTTGAGTTTACAACGCGCGAGTTGCAATTTTCACTCAAGCACTGGCGAGCAGCAATGTAGGACGACAATGTAAGAAGAAGCAGTGGTCGAAGTTCGCCTCCAATTATCTCATTTGGCAGGCTATCTGCTCTTGCGGACTGAGATGATGTGCAGCCTGTTCGTGACATAGGGCACAGTAAATGGCGAGATCTACAAATCTGAGTGCCTCGAGACAGCGCCTTTGCAGTTCTTGCAGCAGCACGATGAAGCTCCGCTATTTTGGCCAGATTTGGCATCATGCCGCTATTCTAAAAGTGTCCTGGGTGGTATGAGGCCAATTCTGTCCATTTTTGTTCCACTAAGGACATGAATCCGCCAAATTGTCCGCAGGCTGCGCCCGGTAGACGCAGTACTGGGCAATGATGAAGCGGGAACTATCGGAAGAGCAAGAAGACAGTCAAAGACGAGAAGGACATAGTTAAGAAATACCGACAAAAACCGAGAAACTGGTACCGGATCACACTGTAAAGACTTTGATGGAGGGCATCAAGCGTAAAATGCGTTCAATTTTAAGCACTCACAGGGCGTCAACATCGATTAATGCTGTGTCTGTTTGATTTTTACGCACTATGATGCAATGAAAAGCATTTCGAGTCGGTGTAGATGAATTTTATTTGTTTTGAACAAATCAACTGATTATGCTTCTATGACTACTCATTTCTTGATACTCATTACGGTTTGAGTTTCCAGGGGAGCTTTGTTAAAATCGCAAGTGATCATGAAGCTTTAAAAAGTCATTTTCAATTTAACCAAAGTGATTATTTAGAATCCTCCCGGGTCCTCCCTTAGCTCAGCTCAGTGGTGGGTTACATCAGGGATATAACCGCAAGGTTCACGTAGGACCGCGTCGGTTCATAGTAATAATGATATCATCTAATTTATAACGTTTGCATTTTAAAAAAAACGGACAAAAAATGCAGATTTTCATGGGTTAACCTTCACCCGCACTGACGAAACTACCCATGCAGCATCAATCATAGTAACCCATGAGTCAGCAGAAAATTTGACAGCTCTATCAGTCGTACTCTAACCGTGATGACAAAAACAGTGAAGCAACTCGTTCAGAAGTATACGCGTTCAAAGAACGGCACCCGCCGCTTCGAAAACGGACATCGTGAAGGATGCTGAAGAGGGAAAAGTGGCTACAGCTGCGTGCGCTTGGTCGGGAGGTCAGTTCAACCGGCCAAACAGAGAAAAAGTACCTGTCGAGCATGAACATACATAGGTGTGTGTTGGTGATTCTCCCTCAAGCGAGCTCAGGTCCAAAGTGTCGTCGTTCGCGGGTATTGTGGGTGAAGATATGCTGGTATCTAGAACTAGATTTAGAGAAAATACCACAACCGTGCCAAAGTGAATTTTGATTCGGTGTTCAGGATTAGTTTAGCCAAATTAATCAGTGCAAGAAGAGTGTATTAGACACACATATCGTGTTTACTACCGGAAGGTTTTCCGACTACGTCGGCGACGGACGGGTTGATGTGGACGAGTGCCGACGGCAGCAGCTGCGATCCAGCAACACTTGGCCATCTAGGATGTCGAGGAGAGCTTAACTGTTTACAGCAACAAATAATTTATTTCTACCATATTTTGAAGATAATATCAATATCCTGTTTAATTTTATTTTGTCTATTTCGTTTTGTTTTTTGTTTTTCGTTATGCTTGTCTCTTTTTCAGTAACATTGAGCGGCCCATTGCTTTTGGCGAAAAGTGCTACATATTTTCAGCGTATTGTTAACCAAAACGAACCCAGCTGCTAACCTTTCCCTCACCTATCCAACATCCCAGTGATTTCTCGTGGAAGTGCAGAGGATTTCTCGGCTTCCTTCAAAGCGAGTATCATGTCAACACGTTCCTTCCCATTCCCTACTTGACCAGCATGCGGACACGGCCGGCGCCGGTATTGCTTTGTAATGGGTCATCAGTTTTTACACATTGAAGATGCATGTTAGTCCCCGACATCATCCTGTTGGTTCTTTTGTGCAAATACAGCTGGATCTGGCAATAACGGAATTGCATCCGTGGGCGGTCAATCGTGCTCATGCTCATGCTCGAGCATGAACATACATATCAGAAAGCGGAAGTCGCGTCCACTGGTTTCGGAGCTGCACCTATCTCAACCTGGATGGCAACGACTGGCAGGGCACTTCGTATATTACTTCCTCCACGAAGGAAGTGAGCTCCGAGATGAATTCATTTCACCACCAAGTTCCCTAAGAAGGTGCTGCTGTGGCTGACAATCAGCGAGAAGGGGATGTCAAAGCCGCTCTTCTTTCGCTGCGGACTGGCCGTGAACGTGAAAATTTATAGTACGAAATGCCTGCCGGAAGTTGCGTCGTTCATCAAGAAATACCATAAGGGCGAGGACGCGGTGTTCTGGCCGGATCTGGCGTCGGCCCACTACTCGAAGGGATCGTTGGAAGAGATGGAGCGGCTGAATATCGATATCGAATTCCTGAATATCGTACCCAAGTCGGCGAACCCGAACAACGTCTTCCAGCTGCGTCCCATCGAGAATTACCTGAACCGTAAAATCTACTCCAACGATTAACTTTTCTTTTGTTTTCTTTGTCGTTTTCCCTCCTAAAAAATAAAGTTTCATGAGAGAAAAAATCGTTTTTATTCATATTCAACATGATTCTAAACACGCCAACAACAATCAGTTGTCAAAACAAAACTAAGTGCAGTATCGCACTGACAATTGGCGTGTATGCTCAAATATGAACGGACTACTAAGTCACTATAACCTTTGCACAGCATTTTGGCGGTCAAGGAAGCGTACTTTACACCCACCAGTATAAGTGAACGACGAACTTGGTACTCAGATGCGATGAAATTATCCTACGCGATGACCTAAAGCTGTTCTACATCATAAAATGTCCATTTTCTTCAGCAGGAACTACAAGTGTTCGACGACAGGTGCCGGATCAACAGAATGTCCTTAAATGGATCCAAATGCTCGGCTATCTCCTTTGGCCAAAAACGTGCGATGTATCTCTTTTTTTTTTGGAGTACTGTGCTGTCGTTTGGTCCGCATAATGCATTCAACCAAAATGCAGTCCAGAGGTTCTAAACCGTTCAGCAAAGGTTTATACGCTTTGCTTTGCGACATCTTCGTTGTCGTTGGGATAAACATTTTTATCTGTTGACGAATCAATAAATAAAAAATAAGACATGTTCAAATCATTTTCTAGCCATCCGTGACCACCGAGAGCTTCTGCTTCGGAGTAATCATTGCCAAGCAGGATCAAGCCACCGTGATCGTCCCTTTCTTGAGGCTTTTCACTGACAGGACTCTGAACAGAGCAGAAATCCTCTACGCCAGGCACTTCGATGATATCGTTGCGTAAAGCTTTGTAATCATTTCTTTGCCGCGCCGTACACGGAACACGTCATCCAAGAAGACGCCGTAGGCGCAATGATTCGGAAGGAGCCACGTTTGAGAATTTGATCTGTCCGTCCAACGAAGGTCTGTTTCTTCAATTGTCTTTTGTTACATTTCGTTAGGTGAGTGTTACGTTATGTCGATGTTTACGGATACATTAATTGTTATGTTAGTATATTCTCCGAGCGAGGAGGATAAAACGAATGTTGATGTTCGAACCTAACGACACTTCGCCGCACATCCTAACTGCGGGGCAGGTCAAAGCACGGACTAAGTCTGCCACTTCCACAGGCAAAAACGTCCCGGTCGGAAGACGCTCAAGTACCACTGCGGCTTCAGTATAGTTATTCCAGCGATTCATTGTTGCGCCTCACCGATTGCTGATGCGCACATGGAGAGGAACTCTCTCCTTTTTGGGCCGTTTACGGATTCGCACCGACCGACGATCACTAAAGTTTTTTCTCGCCGTCTCCAACCGGACATTTCTGCCCGTTGAAGTGGCGGACTCAGTTCGTCGCTTTAACCTGCCCCGCAGTGCGGATGTTAGGCAGCACGTCGTGTTGGTCTCAGTACCACCGTACATATGCGCTTTGCGCATTTTACCTGAAGCATCCGTCTGCTATGTTTCCAAGCCCGTGCCGCCATTCAACTAGCCGTGAACTATCAAAAACTTTCTCTTCATATCTTTCATTCTAGCCGGAAACATTGTTGTTCACTCTTGGCGCCCCGCGGTGATGAGCGAACATCTCCTTCTACATCATAATCGTTACTCCTCGCACGGAGAATATATAACATAACAACCAATGTAATTGCCATCATGTTTTCCCGGCTTTCCAGCAATACACCGAGCACCTCGGTAATCCATATGTTTACCGATAATTTCAGTATGTGCACTTTTATGTGCGATTTGTCGGTATTTCTTTTTACCTGAATTTTCCGTTTTCTCGGTCTTAGCGTGTAGCGGAGGTGACTAAGGCGTTTTCGTCAAACAGAACGATAGGAATTTAAACCGCATAACTTAAAACCAGCAGCCGCAGAACACATCTTCGTGGAAAATCACGACGCATCGACATCACAACATTATATGGTATCTTTACATCTACACCCTGGATACTGTAGATCGTCACATGCAAACGAAATAAACAAACGACATGAACACAAATCTACTAAACAAAGACCAAGGCCACGTTTACACATGGCTCTTTCGCTAACCACCATCATCAACGACATCAAAGCCGAGGAGGCGTAGATAGCACCCGGCCATGCTACGCGGCTAATTAGTGTTGTTGTATAGATTAAAAAAGCGAGGTTAAGCAAACTTGTTTTGACTCAGGACGCGGTATGAACGCAATAATAATAAGACAAATTGTAAACGTTTTGCATTTAGAAGATAGTATAAATACGGCAGGTGTGCGAAGCCTTTCTTTAAGTCGAGTTATTAGTTACACGACACCAGACAGCCCGCACATTGTAGACGAAAGACGCGTATTTGTCAAGATAAGCAAAGGTAGTTGGAATTAAATGGAAAATAATATTTTTTCTTCTAATTTCTAGTTAAGCGAATATTGTTTCTTCATTTGATACTCAAAATCATCCTCACCATTGAATATTGATATTGACAACATCGCAGGCGCTAATGACTATCAATCGACGAATGAGCAAAATCAAAGAACAACTTCGAAACTCAGCGGTTGCTCTGGTCAAGAGAATACTGTCATTTCAAAATTCAAATTAACGAAGAAAGTTGGTCTGCCCGTTAAGGTTGTCTACATTTTCAGCTCATTTAGTCTACGTGGTTTATGAATAGGCCCTGAATACAAATCTCAAATACTATCAAGAATTCATGCATGCTATTTTCAGCAAATGCTTGCACCTTTGGAGCATCCTTTGGTTAGCAGTTTGAACCCATTTTGTTTCGATATAGCTGTGATTTTTAGTTTCAAACACATAAAGTGAACATTATTCTAACCTAGAATTTATATTGGGAATGGACTCGGTCATGTATGTCCTAAAGGACATACCGGATCAAGTTCCTATCACTTCGAAGTTTTTTGAGCACAATCCTCAAATTCTATTAGGACCTCAGGCGTGAAAATGCCAAGATTCGTTTACTCCACTGGAAAATTCATTGGTTAGCAATTTCAGCGTTGTTCGTTTTGTTTTGTATGTGATTTTTAGCCTCAAAAATCGTGAAATAATAATTAAATTAACCTACCAAACCATATGGAAGAAGTATGCCCTCCAGTTTCACCTTAAGGTCTGACGCTGAAGCATTCTCGACGGCAGCCATTACCTCAAAATTTAGAATTGATATAACTTAGAATCTGTACTAGATATTGAATATTTCATCACATCAGTTTGTATGCTTACTTGCTGTGAGCAATCTGGTGGAGTTCGATTCGGCGTTCATTCACTAACAATCGAGATATATAAATTTGAAATAGCGAGTTGAGTTTGCGACAGAGATAAAAGATAGGAATAAATACACGGAGCAGCAACCCAACAAACAAATGAAAGCAGTAAATAAGCTTACATGCTTTATTAAAGCTGAATTACGATTATCGCAGCTGAATAAAAAATCTAACTGAAATATAAGCTGAATAACCATGTGCTCAATTGAAATATTAACATTAATTCAAGTGTTTCATTTTGTTTGAATAACATGCTTAGTAAAAGCTATTTTAGTATTTATATATAACTAAATTTACACAGTTCAACAAAGAGATGAATAACAGTATATAAATCTGTTTAAACATCGTTTATATAGCCTAGCTTATAAAACCTGATATTGAATTGAATAACAGCTGTAACGTACATCACTATTCAACTGATCCACTTATAAGCTGAAGAAAAATAATACAAAAGCTTTACACAGGTGTCTTAATTGACTTTTATTCAACCACTGAACAATTAGTTGAATTACAGTTTATGCCTCTAATGCAATGCCTTTTAACTAGCTTTGCCAATTAAACCTTATATTTAGTTGAATAGTAGCTGTGGTTTAAACCAATAGTCAGCTAAATAAACTACAATTAAAATAAAGGTTGCATGAATGCCGTAGTAAAGCCTCCGAAGTGTTCGTAATTTTGGTTCAATATTTCTTCTTCAACTTCAAGTTATGCTGTAGATATTCATTGAATTCAGTGAATTCCTAAATTTTCGTTCCTCAGTTGTTCATTTCTGGTGCCGGTGAAAAAGTATTGACGTGTTTTCAAGAGTTGAAACTATAGCCAACTGCTTGGAGCAAATAGCTCTTTACATTGCCCATCAAAATAGAAAACAGCGCAGTGTTAATAAATGACACCAGAAAACATTGTCATATCTTTTAATCGCATCTTGTTCAACGTCCCCTTGTTAGTAAAGCACGTAGTAAAACCGAACATCCAATACCAAAACTTGTGTACAGCTTGATAACTCAGACGTTTAATAACAACATTTAGAAGCTTTAATTGAGCACTGATGTTGCTTATTCACAGGCAACGCTATAAATAAAATGTCAATGTAGCTCAATTAAAGCATCACTTCTGCTACTATTCAATATATAACATTGTGCTTATATAGACGATTCGTTTATACTTCATTCAATTATAGGATAGCGCAGTTGGTAAGTCACGTAGTTGAGGATACAAAGGTTGATGGTTCAAATCTCGATTAATAAATGTTACATAATGTTTCTGTTAAATCTTAATTAATAAATGTTACATAATGTTTCTGTTAATTTACATGTATAATAATATCAATTTAAATATGCATAGTATAAAATGTCTATATCGTATGGAAAATCACACAAAAATACCAAACATATTTTTTTGGGAATTTAGATAAGTTGAACAAAAGTTCTATAAAAGACACCACAGCATTTAAATATGCCTAATGATGTTGAAGAAAAATTTCATCATTGCTATTCATTAACAAGGAGAGAATATATTATTGTTAAAAAAACTCGATTAGCTCAACAAAGGTCACTTTGACTTTCGGAATTGCCCTTCAGTTCTGTGCAGCACTTTAACAGCAGTTATTCAATTATCAGCTGAACTCCATTGCTTAGAACTTGCTTCTTAAACATATGCAATTGGCAGTGTCCAAAAGCACTTGGCGACAGCTTAATAACTTCTCCAAATTTGTGTGAATAATGCCTGAACAAAAGCTGTAATTGAAAGTAGTTCAAGGATTATTCAACACACTGCTGAATTAAATCGTCATAATGATGTTTATTTAATGAGTGATTGTTTGTTGGGAATCTACCTTAAGGTGAAACTGGAGGGAGCCCTTTTTCCATATGGTTTATATAGGTTATTTTAATTATCACTTCACGGTTTTTGAGACTAAAAATCTCATACAAAACAAAACGAACAGCGCTGAAATTACTAACCAATGGATGCTCGAGTGGAGCAAACGATTGTTGATATTTTCACGCCTAAGGTCTTAATAGTATTCGAGGTTTGTGATCAGAAAACTTCGAAGTGATAGGGACTTGATCCCGTATGTCCTTAAGGAATGAAAATGCTAAAAAAGTACATTCTCCATATGAATTCAAACGGCAAGCGGAATGTCGAACCAATCATCTCCAATTTTTTTGTTTGGGACCCAAAATGAATCCAAAAAAGAAAATAAGAGCTGTTCCCGCTTGATATAAACAGTGAGCTACACTCAAAAAAATCGACACGTTATTTCACGTTACTTTCACCTGAACACGTAACCAAATCCTCTTCAGTAAAATCAGAATGAACATTACGTGCCAGTGAATTGTACGTAAAAAATCACGTAATTTTTATATGATTTTCACGTGGATTTACGTGGAAATCACGTAGTTCTTGCGTGAATTCCACGTGTTTATTACTGGTTTTGACAGTGGACGAACATTACCTGCGTTTCACGTGGAAACAACGTGTCGATTTTTTTGAGTGTACCCTAAGGTCCATGCCGGCTCAAGTGAACTTAAATCGTCTATAGCAGACGAAAAACATTAAAGCAAGCAAGTAAGGTCCATACTGGTTTGAGTTCAACCCTTTTTTTATGTTTTCCAGCGTCTTATGCCACGCTCGGCTCAACTCGGTTTCACAACGTCTTCTAAACTAAACCAAAGTGTCACTCACCTGATAGCAAATCAAATTCTGCTCGTTGGAAAACCTCGCCAAGCTGACGTGAATCATCCAGTTGCACTTGCTCGTATTCCGCGTGTCCAGATACACATTCCGACCGTTGCACAGCGTCTGCAGGTCAAAGTCCAGCTCGCCCCCGTAGTAGTACGGGGTGGCGAATAGCACCAGCGGAAACGGGATGTTCTTGATCGGTGCGTACGACTTTTGGGCCAACAGTGGCCCGAAGCGTGTCCCTTTGGCAAACTTCTGTGACGTCACGACGCAATTACTGCCGTCGGCCGCATCCATAATCAGCAGCCCATTGGGCACCGATGACCTTGAGAGGTTAAGCGAGGGCTTATCTTCGATCTATGGTTAGGGTTGACACGGGCCAGCCAAACACGTTTGGTCGTTCAGCGACGAGGCGACGAGGTGGGATTGCGAAAAAGAAATAGAAATCAAGATCAGTGTATGTGTTGGTGTGTATGAGGATTATAGGTTTGGGACTGTTGTTTTGACTAAGTGGCACGGCGAGAAAAAAACAGTGTTCGATCCGTCCATTTGCAAAGTGGCTGCAACATGGGGATAAAAATATTGACTTTTTTTTCGCCGAGCTGCGCACAGACTACCTAAATGGCAAACGGACTGCGCACATGTTGTCATGGACATTAAAATGCGTAAATTATATAATTTAATCAGGTCGAGTTGCACTTCCTGCGCGATGGATCATTGCGGCTCAATGGTCCCCAGCGGTGGGCGCCTCGATCGGGCGAATTTTCACTTAGCAAACGGCCGAAATCGACAATACTTCCATAAAAGGCATTAAATGTGCCCAGGCGCACACTCGGCTCTGTTACTTACATGATCTCCCTTGGCATATTCTGGACAATTTTGGGTGTAATGTGATGCTCCACATATGCTGCATACTAGGATCATGATGAGTCAACCCAGCAGCAATCGTGAGGGGATGTTTTCGGGATGACGACGTGTTGTGTTTTGCAGGTTGCAGGTCCGTCAAAGATATGTTCCGTTCCGGGGCAGCCACGATCACGATCAACCAGTGCACAGGAAATCGACGAGATTCGCAGACGGCAGAGAGATGGAAGAGAGAAGATCCAGGGATGTTGTATTGTATTATTCTAGTGCTCGTTCCAGATTTTCGTCTTTTCGCTGAGGACAGCGAGAGCGAAGTGTTTGCCAGAGCAGTGTACCAGCACCAGCAGGCAGCAGCACTGACGGTTCGGAACCAACACACAGCCGTGTCCACCACCCAAACTTACTCACGGAATATTGGCTGGTTGGTTGGTTGGCGAGCGAACGACAGTGACATGACATGTAGGCATGCGAACTAATGTGTGTGAGAAAATCCAAGTTGTGCGGAAAAATAAGTCAGAAAATGGATACCACTTTTCCCTGCCCACTTTCCCAAGGGTTGAACCAAATAGGATCCACTATGCGATCACTGCGTTCGAATCTTCGTCCAGACCACTATCCACCCACTGGAAACATGATGCCCTCGATCGGAGTAGGTTGGAACACACACAAAGCGCTACCCGAGCATGGCCTACTGCGACGAATGTTAATCCGGAAAAAGTGGTACCATTTTCCACCTTCCCACTTACTGGTGCTGCTAAACTGTCGCTGATATTGGTCAATTCGGAGGGTGCCCTAATCGACCCCGAAATGTCAGCACTCGTCGGTCCACTGTGAACTCGGGGCTTACCTTTTTCCACCAACTGCACATTACTATTTAGCACTGATAATGCATCAAAACAAATATTCGATGATAAGTCACTCATAACTCGCGTAAGGCTTTCGAAGCCCCTGATTTTTTTTCGCTACGCTTAATTACACTGCACTCTTTTTACTTCTTCTCCCTGCGCAAACCGATATGGATGGTAGATTAAGCACATAAGAAACTAACAATCGTGGAGTGTACGAAATAAATAAATAAAGTAGACTGAAAAGCAAAAGGGAGCAGAGAAAAAATTCGATCTATGGTGAATTTAGTCAAGAAAATACGCTTATACTAATCCAATTTTTCCTTCTGTCTCTCGAACTCCCCATGCCACTAATATGTCCGAACCATCAACTTAGTAGTAAAGTGTAGTAATAAAAATAAAACGCACACAGCGACCGCAGTATACATTGTACGTTTGTTACACGCTTAACTTATCCGAATACTATACAAAGTGGACGTTTTAGTATTTACTGTTAAGCCCTAAGCGCCTGCCTGCTTGGTCGTGGAAGATACACGCAGAGAAAGTGCACCACGACATTATGCAGCGGTATTCGGTATAAGCCGAGCTATTAGTATGCCATGATGACACACGCACATATGCAAATTAGTGTCAAATGCAGTTGGAATATGCATGAACCGAGCGCAAACACACTCTCTTTCTCTCTCTACTACCACTCTCACTTTTCGACCCTGCTGATGGGATGATGACTTTTCGATGAGGCTCAGCAGGGTAACCAGTTTTCGGGGAATTGGCGTCCTGCATTGGTAAAACTATGGCAGCACATGCGAACCCTGTGTGTGGAAGTACAAACTAGCGAACCGATGATGTTTCTCAAATTGGCTACGATTCCCGTAGTCGTTTCATCATCTCACGAACAGTAGCATTAATGTACGGAGTTTACAATCATTTTATTTTTTCATTTTCATTTTCATTTTGCAGCGTCTGGTGGGTCAATGAGAGCGCAAGTCAATCCAAAGCCGAGAGTTAGGAAAGGGTAATGGAGAACTGGTCCATTGCGGACTACTTGAACGCCATGGGAGAGGATAAGGATTAGGTTAGGACAAGGGGTTTGTAGAGCTCTTGGAATGAGATGGCCGCGTTGCTACAAAATGACCTGAAATGTTTAAAGGCTTATGCTGAATCATTAATGACGGCAATCATTACCTCAACATTTAGAATTGATACAACTTAGAGTCTGTACTAGATATTGAAAATTTAATCGCATCAGTTTGTATGCTTACTTGCTGTGAGCAATCTGATAGAGTTCGATTCGATGTTCATTCACTAACAATCGAGATTTATTAATTTGAAATAGCAAGGTGAGTTTGCGAGAGTTGTTAAATTACGTAAGTTATCTTGGGAATCATGTATGATGTTAATAAAATTTCTGTATTATTTGATTTCTGTTTGATTTCTTATAAACTAACTGATATAGGACTGATGATACTTCTGTTTGTGTACAGTTTTTGCATCCTTTCCTTACAAAAACTGCATGTAGGTCATGGTTGGGAAGGTCCGTTGTACTTTTGTCATTCCATTTCACCGCAATTCTCGGCTACCTAGACCGAGTCCGGTGCTTGAGCTTCGCAACCACCCGGGGCAAAAGCGCTGATTTTGTCGAGCTTGGAGTTTTTGATGTAAATCCTGAAATGGTCTCATTGGCTGTTAAAAGGTTGAAACGTTCGTTTATTCCAGGCCCTGATGGTTTGCCTGCAATTGCAATCTGTCATTGTATTGCCGTTTTAGCACAACCGTTGTGTGATATTTTCAATCGTTCACTCCACCAGCAAGCGAAGTTTCCTCACATCTGGAAGCAATCGTTTATGACACCTGTTTTTAAACGTGGAGATCGCCATGATGTTATTAACTATCGAGGTATAACAAGTTTGTCAGCCGCTACAAAAAGCTACATATCTATCGATCAGCACGGATTTTTGCCTGGACGGTCGGTGGTAACCAACTTGTTGAGTTTTACGTCGAGGTGCATTGCGAGTTTGGAGGATAAGGCGCAAGTTGATGTAGTTTACACTGACTTGAAAGCAGCGTTCGACAAAATTGACCATGGCATATTGCTGCAGAAGTTGTCACGCCTTGGAGTTTCTACGCAATTGGTAAGTTGGTTAGAATCCTACCTTACGGACCGTAAACTGCGGGTGAAGATACACAACCATCTGTATCACGGCCGTTTTCTAACAAGTCTGGAGTTCCACAAGGTAGCAATCTCGGACCGCAATTGTTCATCTTGTTTTTCAATAATGCCGCTCTGATTTTGGGCGAATGCTTCAAAGTAGTCTATGCAGATGATTTGAAGTTGTACAGCGTGCGAACGCAAGAAGACTGCTTACGTTTGCAAAATTAGTTGAGTTCATTTTCTGAGTGGTGTCAGAGAAACAAACTGATACTTAGCGTAGATAAATGTCAAGTAATCCCATTTCATCGTGTGGAAAATCCAATTCTGTTTGACAACTACGTTGATGGAAAAACTTTTAGTAGAGTGACCAGTGTGACTGGTCTGGGTGTCCAACTGGATTCAAAAATGACTTTCGAACTACACCGTTCTGCGATCATATCAAAAGCAACTCGACAGTTGGGCTTTATTTCCAAGGTGGCGAAGGGTTTTACGGACCCACACTGCTGAAAGTCATTGTACTGTGCACTTGTCCGTCCAATTTTGGAAAATGCGTCGGTGGTATGGCAGCCTTACCAGAGTTCGAAGCGGTTTATTCGTTTAGCTCTGAAAAACTTGCCATGGCGAGATCCTGACAACTTGCCACCGTGTCCTGATAGATGCCGACTACTAGGTTTAGACACATTCGAACGACGTCGAAAAATACATCAGTCGTTGCCCCCGAACTACGTTCCATGTTGAACTTTTGTGAACCGAACAGAATCCTACGGAACTCTACGTTGTTGCAACCAATTTTTTAACGGACTGTGTTTGGATACAATGAACCGTTTTCGGCATGTATTCGTGCGTTTACTGCAGTCGAAGAGCTATTCGAGTTTAATGAACCATCTGGACGTTTCTCGCATCGGATGAGATCTTTGTTGGATTAGTTTTAATATATACGTGTTTTGATTAGTTTATTAGTTTCTTTGTATTCATTAAGACTACCTATTGTCAGATTATTTATTTTAAATACAAATACAAAAACAAATACAAAACCGCCAGCATGGAGTTAGTAGCATAAAAAAAAGAAGAGAAAAATGATTTTAGTGGCATGCACCCTGTGAGATTATTGGTGATATTTTCACAACGACTCTTCGTTTCTTTATAATTGTAAGTGTAATTGTTCAGTGCATAGTCCGTGCTTTCCTGCTAAGATTGCGTATCCGGGGACTCACCCCCAGGTCTATACACCTATAGTCATTCCACAAATCCTTCGGCCAAAACTTCATGTTATCGTTCAACCATTGTTGGGTTCGATTGGACGTGTGACACGGCGCTCCATCCTGCTATAGGACAACGTTTTGGTCCTCGGAGAAGTTGGCCTTCACCCAGGGAAGCACTTGGTCCTTTAAAATACCAATATACAATTCGGTATCGATTTTAACTCCAGCATCAATGAAAACAGGCGGCATTTTCAAACCGTTGGACGCCACCAATCCAAACATTATGACACCAGGCCGGATGTTTGGTTTGAAATTTGAATTTCACTTTTTCCGGTACATTCTCCATTTTCTGCGGTGAAATGAACCGGTCCGTGCGGTTGTTGGCCACAGCATCGATGCTGAAAAGCTTTCGTCGGAGAACAGGATTATCATTTTTTCCTTCTTCAACAAGGAAAGCAATCTCTTGGAACGAGTCACTCGTAGTTCCTTGACCCGGTCCGTAATCAAGTGGCGTTTCACTCTTGCTCTGGAAGATGCAAGCAGGTCTTCTTTAATGATTCTCCGCATGGATTTCTCGGAAATATTGGCTTCCTTTGCAAGTTTTCTTATGGGACGCACCGGGTTGCGAGCAATTTTTGCACGGATCGATTTGATCACGTTCGGCGTGCGTGCAAAGCGGAGACGTCCACTTCCCGGCTTCTGCTGCTTAGAACCATCCTGCAGGGACTTTTTTATGCGGTAAACTGTTGCCAAATGGCACCCTACCACCTTGGCAATCTCTTTCGGCTTCTTCTGAGCGAGCAACAAACTGGTGATCACTTCTTTCGCGAACATTTTGACGAATTTACAATAAAACAAATAGAATGTCCAGATGCAGCACTTTAAAATAAATATAAACAAATAAATAGCCTTTGGTCAACCCCCCCCCCCCCCCCGCTCGCCCCAGAAAAGTCTACGTGGTTTATGAACAGCCCCTATAAACTGTGGCATGAACGGAAGCTTTCCTACACTTATGTGCGTGCGTTGGGATAGTTGGCATGGGCACGAATATTATCCGTTCAACAAAATGGTGTTAAAGCTATCTTTTATTTTCGGATTAAAAATCAATATCTTCGCAAATTTCAAAATGGCCGCCTCGTGCTGAGATACACGCCTTTAAACTTTTCGGGAAGGTATCCACGATGGCCGCGAATTCTTCGACGGATATTTGTTCCCAAACCTTTAAAAGAGACGATTTTAGATGTTCTAGTGATTTATGTGGAAAAATGCGTTCGCAAAGACTAATTTTTTTTTTGCTCCCTGAGCCGGTGACCAGTCTTGTAGAAAAATCCATTCATATTTGCCGAAATACTGCCATGTGTCAGTTAGTAGCTTCTGATATACCGCCTGATTAATTTTCACCCCCTTGGGGGTTTGGAAGCAGCAGGAAGCAACTGCCGATCATCATATTTAGTAGCGAGTGCATGAAATTAATTACGAATGAACAAGCGAGTGCCAATAAGGAAGCGGCCATTGGTGAGATCTATCTGATTATAACTATATAAAATAAATATTTTCAAATAATTCTAAATACGTGCCTGGTTTAGAAATTTTACCTTTCCAAATCTGGAAGTGTGTTGCATTGCCTTTATCCAAATGATATCAGTAATGTTTACATGCGAGGCTTACTGTATGTCAAAGTAACCTAGGAATGGGCGTGACTCTCAAGACATTCTAAAATGGGTTGCTGAACTAGAGCTATCACTTTCTAGCCCCGGATTAAAGCTGCTTCCAATTGTCATTTGAAGGATTGTTGTAAACAGATTTCTTCCATAATACCATTGCCGGCTAATGGGTGTTAGATTGTACACACACTTTAAATTTCTACAACCGTACTCCACAAATCACCTCACTACTGTAATTCGCATAAAACATGTAGTAGCTTCTAACGGATTCTTAGTAAAAATAAGACTTATTGGTTTTCTTGGTTTGTCCCTAACGGTCTTATGATAAATCGACTCATCCGTGGAGATATCTCGCGCAACTGTTCAAAAGGTCCTATGTAACAAATGTAAACAAATTGAATTCATTAATGCACACTATTGCTATTGCATTATTAACATTATGTTAAAACACGCATTTTGATATGTTTTCATAATATAAAGAAAATTGAAAATCAACAAAACGTCCTATTATTATAATGCATGAACGATAGGGCTTCTTCAATCGGTCGTTTGGTTCAAAGAAGTGCATTGAATAAAATTTAACCTGTGTAATAACTCGAATAATATTTAACTCTTCATGAACGTCTGTCAAGATAAAAATGCACTCCATTATGTTTCTGGTTAAAATTTACCTTTGTAAGATGAGCCCGGATTCGCGATCAGCACGGTTCCATTCACGCTTGGCTCGTTGGCTTCGGCTTCCCAGTCGTCAGTCGAGTTGAGAAGCGTCATCGAAGGCTGCGATAAGGTCGAATCCGAATCGTCCGAGTCATAGCTGTGCGTGTCGATCGAAGCGAAATCATTGGTCGTGGCCATTTCGCTTTCATCGTCTCCGTCATCCGACGACATCTTCGCCGACGGTGGCTGACCATTGGTTTGAATCGTCCGGAACGTCTTTCCAATGGTGGAACTTGTTTCGGACGATCCGCCCATTGAGCCGAACAGTGTTTCCGATTCATCGCGGTCGGAGTAAAATGCAGTTTCCTCGTTGGATTGGCTTCCATTATCGCCAGGCACTTCTTCATCCCGATAAGATGACACGTCCCTAGTGGTGCTGTCGTTTTCGTTTTCAAAGTCGTCGCTTTCGCGCCCGGTTTGCTCGATTATGATGGAAGATGATATGGAAATTTCCTGACTGTAAGTGTAATTGTACGAATCGCTAGATCCATTGCTTCTGGTATTGCTGCTACTGCTGTTTGTCGATGATGAATTCCTGTTGACAGGGATCGGAACGCCAGCTATCAGAAGATCATGCTCGTCGACACGACCTTCGTCAGCACGGATTTCCAGCCTGAAAATGAAGTTTGCAATTTTTAAAACATTCGGGAAGTTCAAGAAAATTCAAGTCAATTTTAGAAACTTTCAAGTACACGACACTGAAGAAGTCTGCACATTTAGACGAAATACGCGTATCTGTCAAGATAAGCCATAAGGGTGGATGGAATTGAATGGAAATTACTAATCTTTCTACTCATTTTCTAATTACAGGTGAAACTCCAAGGAAGTTCCGGAAAACTTCAAGATAGTTTTGGCAAGCTTTTGAAAACTTGACTTTTTCCAAAATTTTCCAAAATTTCCTTGAAGTTTTCCCAAATTTCCTTGAAGTTCTACCAAACTCTTTTGAAGTTTTCCAAAACTAGCTTTGAAGTTTTCAAAACTTTATTTGAAGTTTTCTCAAACTCCCTTGAAATTTTTTGAAACTTCTTGTAAGTAACTTCTAAGAAGTTTTAGACAACTTCAAGGAAGTTTCGGACAACTTCAAGGAAATTTGGGAAAATTTTAAGGAAGTTTTGGAAAACTTCAAGGAAATTTTAGAAAACTTCAAGGACATTTTGGAGAGAAAACCTCAAGGAAGTTTTGGAAAACTTCAAGGAAGTTTTGGAAAACCTCAGAGAAGTTTTGGTGAACGTTAAGGAAGCTTTGGAAAAAATGCAAGGAAATTTGGGAAAAACTAAAGCAAATTTTGGAAAATTTCATGGAAGTTTGAGAAAACTTACAAGGAACTTTTGAAAATTTAAAGGAAGTTTTGGAAAACTTTAAGAGAGTTAGGGAAAGCTTTTGAAAACATGACTTTTTCCAACGCTTGAAGGTTACCAAAATTTCCTTGCAGTTTTCAAAACATTCTTGAAGTTTTCCCAAATTTCCTCGAAGTTCTCCCAAACTTCTTTGAAGTTTTCCAAAACTAGCTTTGAAGTTTCCAAAACTTTCTTTGAAGTTTTCTCAAACTTACTTGAAAATTTATGAAACTTCCTCAAAGAAACTTCAAGGAAGTTTTGGACAACTTCAAGGAAATTAGGGAAAATTTCAAGGAAGTTTTGGAAAACTTCAAGGAAATTTTAGAAAACTTTAAGAAAGTTTTGGCAAATTTCAAGGAAGTTATGAAAAACTTTAAAGAAGATTTGGTGAACGTTAAGGAAGCTTTGGAAAAAATTTAGGGAAGTTCTGGAAACACTAAAGCAAGTTTTGGATAATTTCATGGAAAATTGAGAAAACTTTAGAGAAAGTTTTGAAAGTTTAAATGAAGTTTTGGAAAACTTAAAGGGAGTTTTGGAAAACTCAAGGAAGTTTTGCATAACTTTAAGGAAGTATTGTAAAACTTCAAGGAAGTATTGGAAAAAATCCAAGGAAGTTTTGGAAAACTTCAAGGAAGTTTTGGAAAACTTCAAGGAAGTTTTGGAAAACTCAAGGAAGTTTGGAAAGTTTAAAGAAATTTTTGGAAAACTTCAAGGAAGTTTTGGAAAACTCAAGGAAGTTTTGCATAACTTTAAGGAAGTTCTGGAAACCATCAAGGAAGTATTGGAAAAAATCCAAAGAAGTTTTGGAAAAATTCGAGGAAGTTATGAGAACTTCAAGGAAGCTTTGTTAAACTTCAAGGAAATTTTAGAATACTTCAAGGAAGTTTTGGAAATAGTCAAGGAAGTTTTGGAAAACTTCAAAGAGGTTTTGGAAAACATTAAAGAAGTTTTGGAAAACTTCAAAGAAGTTTTGGAAAACTTCAGAGAAGTTTTGAAAACTTCAGAGAAGTTTTGAAAACTTCAAAGCTAGATTTGGAAAACTTCAAGGAAGTTTTGGAAAATTTAAAGGAAGTTTTGGAAAACTTCAAGAAAATTTTAGAAAATTCAAAGGAAGTTTTGGCAAAAACCCAAGTATGTTTTGGAAAAGTCAGGGAAGTTTTAAAAAGTTTGAGAAAATTTAAAAGGAAGTTTTGAAAACTGCAGAGGTAGTTTTGAAAACTCCAAGGATGTTTTGCAAAACTTCATTGAAATTTTGGAAAACTTCAAGAAAGTTTTGGAAAAAATCCAAGTACGTTTTGGAAAAAGTCAAGAAAGTTTTGAAAAATTTAGAAGAAGTTCGAGAAAACTTTGAAGGAAGTTTTGAAAACTTCAAAGGTAGTTTCCTTGGAGGATTGGAACTTCAAAAAAGTTTTGGAAAATTTTAAAGAAGTATTGGAAAACTTTAAGGAAGTATCGGAAAACTTCAAAGAAGTTTTGGAAAGCTTCAAGTAAGTTTGAGAAAACTTCAAAGGAAGTTTTGAAAACTTCAAAGGAAGTTTTGAAAACTTCAAAGGGAGTTTTGAAAAACTTCAAGGAAAACTTCAAGGAAGTTTTGGAAAACTTTTCAAGGAAGTTTTGAAAAACTTCAAGGAAATTTTAAAAAACTTCAAGGAAATTTTAAAAATTTTTAAGGAAGTTTTGGATAAAGTTCGAATAAATTTTGGAAAAAGTCAAGGAAGTTTTGAAAAATTTAAAGGCAGTTCGGGAAAACTTCAAAGGAAGTTTTGAAATCTTAAAGGAAGTTTTGGAAAAAAATCCAAGGAGGTTTTGGAAAAAGTCAATACAGTTTGAAAAATTTAAAGAAAGTTTTGAAAACTTCAAAATACTCCTCGCACGGAGAATATATAACATAACAATTAATGTATTCAAAATGAGTTTTGGAAAACTCCAAGGAGGTTTTGCAAAATTTCAAGAAAGTTATGGAAAATTTAAAAAAAGGTTTTGGAAAACTTCAACCAATTTTAAAAAACTTAAAGAAAGTTTTGAAAACTTCAAGGAAGTATCGGAAAAAATCCAAGTAAATTTTGGAAAAAGTCAAGGAAGTTTTGAAATTTTTTAAAGAAGTTTGAAAAAACTTTAAAGGAAGTTTTGAAAACTTCAAAGGTAGGTTTGAAACCTTGAAACCTGTTTTGCAAAACTTCAAGAAATTTTGGTAAACTTCAAGAAAGTTTTTGAAAAACTTCAGATAAGTTTCGGAATACCTCATAAAAGTTTAGGGAAACTTCAAATTAGTTTTGAAATACATGTGAAGCTTCAAAAAACTTAAACGAAGTGTTGTAAAATTTTAAGATTTGGAAAAAATCAACAATCAAAAACCTGGAAAGTTGTAAATCTGATGACTAATCTGAGCAACTCATACCTTTTGTAGTTATGCTCAACCGACCACAGTTCCGGCAGGCACTTGGGTTTCATAGTTCGCAGGAAATGCTCTCGCCACATTTTCTCCAGTTCGCTCAGCCCACCGGGAGCTTGCTTGAAATACTCGACAACCTTTTCGCCGTGGGCACAGTAGTCTTCGTTCGGAATGGCCACGTTGATGTTGGCATAGTGGTCCAACAATTCGGCAGTCAGTTCGGTGCCCTTCGGGAGCAGTTTTTGAATTTTCTTCCGTAAACCCTTCAGGCGCTCCTCCGGAATCTTCGCGGAGCTGTGCACCAAGGCTCGGGCGGCCTTCCTTAAGTCGGACATATTTTGCACGAGAATTTCCTTGGGATTTTCCTGGGTACTGTAGGGAGCCGTACACATGGACACCAAACTAAGACGCATGTTTTCGTCATGCATATTGCTGGTTCGGTGGCAGGGAGCACACAGCAACAGGACATCATGCGAGATATGCTCCTTCATGACCACTGAAAATAAACGCGCAATGTGATGATGAAAGAGTGATAACAAGAAAAAAGGAATAATTATTATAAGCTACTAGTCGGTTTATTGTCACTACAGTATCAACAAGTACAAGCCAGCAAATAGAAAACCATAGAAAATTGTAAAGTAACACTCACAGGGAAAGTGCCTCCGATAGTCTCTGGGGACAACGTTCTTCCGAATGTAGGAATCCTTCGCCCCACAAACGACGCATTTGTTCTCCTTGGCAATCTGATAGTATTTGCCCACATCGCCAACGGCTCGTCCTTTCGGCTCAAATTTCAACCGAATCGTATAGGTAGGTTGATCGGTCACGATTTCGGCCAGTTCCTTGATGACGTACCATTCAGCTTTCTTACGGTCGCAAGTGCACAGGAGTTCTCCATCCGGAGCCTGCATCAGGCAGTTATCATACAGCGGCTTTGCCCTGGTTGCCATTGAGCGTTTGATTTCGATTGAGGTCTTACTTGATGCACCGAGTAACCTTTTCTTGCTCTTATTCGGATTCGCACTGCTTTGTTTGTCGTGGAATCTCTGATCAAAAAAGCATTCTAGTTCGTTTATGGCATTTGCTAGCCATGTTTTCTGTGTGGTATAGAAAGCCCTACAAATGAAATTGTCATATAAAAACCACCCTTGGAATGCAATGAATCTCGAACTCACCGCGGTACCGCACGTTTGGCAAATGTCCGGAACAATTCCACGGCGACATGCGCGTCGCTGGCAGCGTACGCCACCTGCCTTTCTGTCAGTTGATCATTCTCCCAATTAGAAGCCCTTATACGCCAATGTTTGTCCAACTTCACACCCAAAGTCTTTTCCGCCAGCTTTGCCATCCCATACGGTCCTGGGACGCCACATCGTTCCGCCAGGTGACGCAAGTCCAGTGTACTTTCCACCTTCAGGTTGTAATCATGCCTCAAAAGCTTGGCGTCCTCAAGTGGCCCAACGCCAACCTTAACGATAGCAGGATCATTCAACAGATCACTCAATTCCTGTGGAATCCGTTTCATTTCGCACAATCTTATCAATGCACACAGGCCTCGATGTGACGCCAACTGGAGCAGTGCCACTGGGTGGCGATTTCCCTGTTCGTTAACCCATTCACAGTCGAAACCGAGCACTCGAAACTCACGACAGTGCTCCCGCAGCAGGCCGATAACCTTTTGACAGTCATCCGGATTGGTCACAATCCGGACCGATTGGTTATGAAGCGGATCGTAAAAGCGACGGAATATTTTGCGTCTATTGAATAAAACGTACAGAGCGCCAGCTCCGACGGCAGCGATGATTGCCGTCGTAGCGATCGTTTTCTCACGGTCCGTGAGTGACATGTTTGATATAGGACTTTTAAATGCACTGCAAATCAACGGAATAGTCGGAACTAACGGGCCATGTACAATTTAATTACACAAAATTAAGAAATTTTAGATAACTGCGTGGGGAAATGGAGCAAATGGAAATGTAAACAAATAAAATCTGCCAAATTGACATGCCTACACGGTCAGGGAAAACAGATCGATAATGATAAAATTTTAGGAATTTTAACCATCGATGTTTGTCATAAGTTAACACTGAGATAAGTTTTCATCCTGTTTCTATATGGCTAATGTTAAAAAAAATCAAGTTATCATTTCGACCAATATTTGCATTAGAGCCTAACTGACACACGTAAACAATGGCTTCTTCCGTAAATATCTCGTGGCACAAAGGATTAGTATATAAGCCTACAATTCTATCGGATAGGTGAACACTTTCTCTTCGAAATGACCGTGTGGATTGACTAGGCTTGTTTTCAATGACAAGAAATTCGCGGAAAAAGCGGTTGTCAGTTAGGCCCTAATAAAAAAATCTTTCAAGCAAAACAATGCATTAGGTCCTAAGTAACATTGAGAGGCTCTCTTTGTCGACTTTCTCTTTGCGTTCCTACGGCTATGTAAAAACATGTTCAAGTTTTTGCAACATACAGTACAGTAGTATAAAGTGTGATTAAGGATCCAATACGTCGACAACATCAGCAAATCGTTCAAGAGACAAGCTTTTAACCAAAGAGAAAGTTGACGAAGAGAATCTCTCAATGTTACTTAGGACCTAATGCATTGTTGAGCTTGCTTTGTCGATTTGGAATATCAGAAACCACCCGGAAGAAAATACCCATACAATTACAACACAATGATATAAAAAAAATTAAAATCTATTTCCAACCAAGAATCTTATTGTTCATGAATCAGATAGGGAACGTCCATCACGCTAAAAGTGAGTTTTTATAACACGCCCAGTCCCCCCCATTGTCACATTTTTTGTATGGACCTTAAATTTTTTTTTTGGATTGTCACGTAGACCCAATGTTAGGGACATTTTTTTCTATGTTCCCAACATTGTTTTCTATGAGCAGCATTCTGCTTGTGTTCAGAAGCTACTTGATCTTGCTGGCAATCGTGACCGTGTTTTGGTTGTTGGTGTTTACAACCTTCCCCACTTGTGTTGGATGCACGATGTAGAAATAAACTCCTTTCTATCGATCAATGCCTCGTCTAAGCAAGAGATAGCCCTGATAGAGTCGATTGTAGGCTGTGGTCTTTATCAAGTTAATGATTTGACCAACGAAAATGGAAGGCTTCTCGATCTGGCATTTGTGAATGACGATAAGTGTGTGGAGCTACTTGAGCCACCGTTGCCATTGTTGAGAATCGATCATCACCACAAGCCATTCGTACTAAAATTTGAAACTACTAGCAAGTGCGATGATTTGAATGTGTCGGACACTCTCAGCTTTGATTTCAACCGATGTGATTTCGCATCGCTAAACGGATTGATTTCTGCTGTTCGCTGGGATGAGTGTCTTGTTGGGTGTAGTATGGAAGAGGCGGTTTCCGTCTTTTATCAACGGATTTTTTCAATTGTTCGTGATGTTGTCCCGGTGAAGCAACGACGCCGATTTTCGGGGACAAGACCACCTTGGTGGAACAGTGCGCTTCAATATCTACGGAATCGACTACTTAAGGCTAGAAAAAGCTGCGTGACTTAGAGAGCGAATATAACTCTTTGCATGCGCGATGCTTTAGCAACTACATTCATCGCACAGAAGAAAGAATTAAGCAGGATCCCAAATCGTTATGGTCGTTCATGAGAAGCAGGAAGCAGAACAATGGAATTCCTCAGCGCGTTTCCTACAACGAGACAACAGCCGAAACTCCACTCGACTCGGCAAATTTGTTCTCGCCTTTCTTTCGATGTGTGCTAAGTAACAACCGATCACCTTCGTCTAAAGCGTATCTGGACAGTTTGCCTCGATACGACTTCAACATGGCGCTTTTCAACTTTTCTCAGGGGGATGTGCTGAGAAAGCTACAAGGGATAGATGACTCTAAAGGTGCTGGGCCAGATCGTGTCTCTCCGATATTCATCAAGAACTGTGCTGATTCGCTTACCGCGCCCGCCACCATTCTTTTCAATCGTTCGATTCTGGAAGGCATTTTCCCAAGTGCTTGGAAAACAGCTGCTATTACTCCCATTCACAAAGGTGGCAGTATACACACATCGAGAATTACCGTGGCATCTCGATCTTGAGTTGTATGCCGAAAGTTTTTGAACGCCTCATCCACGATTCGCATTATCCTCACGTGCATCATATAATCTCCGAGTTTCAGTATGGATTCGTGAAAAAACGCTCAACTTCTACCAATCTGATGACTTTTGTTTCTTCGTTAGTCAACGCACTGGAAAAGCGACAACAAATCGATGCCATCTATATCTATTTCACCAAAGCATTTGATAGAGTGCCGCATGCTTTGATGGTGGATAAATTGAATAGAATGGGCCTTCCTACTTGGTTGACTCAATGGATATTCTCCTACCTA
The DNA here is from genome assembly GCA_034211315.2 of Aedes japonicus. Lineage (NCBI taxonomy): Eukaryota > Metazoa > Arthropoda > Insecta > Diptera > Culicidae > Aedes > Aedes japonicus. The sequence continues at coordinate 66,720 of JASCZW010005389.1, read as the reverse complement.
ACGGGGCGTTGTGCTTACGTACGCATTAATGGGACGTGCTCGGATCCATTCGATACCCCATCTGGTGTGCCCCAAGGGAGTCATTTGGGCCCACTTCTTTTTGTGCTATTTGTCAACGATCTTTGTGAAACGATTAAATCGCCAAAAACAATGTTCGCAGACGACCTGAAGTTCTACCGCGTGTTTTCATCGTTAGTTGATTGTTGTTCTATTCAAGCTGACATCGAGGTATTGTTGGGTTTGTGCAAGCTAAACGGCATGGAAGTCAACGTCCGAAATGTAACGTCATCTCATTCTGTCGAACAAGGAATGCAATCATCTTCGATTACAGAATGGAGATAACGAGTATCGCTAGAGTGAGCACAGTAAAGGATCTCGGTGTACTACTTGACAGCAAGCTAAACTTTTCACAACAAATAGCAGCAACGACCACTAAAGCCTACGCGGTACTTGGATTCGTCAAACGAAATACGAAGCAGTTTGAAGACGTTTATTGCTTGAAGGCGGTCTACTGTGCGCTGGTACGCAGTATATTAGAATATGGTGTTCTTGTGTGGGCGCCATACCATGTCGTTCATATTCAAAGGATTAAACGAATTCAACGCAACTTTCTTCGGTTTGCTCTCCGCCGACTGCCTTGGAATGATCCTGTACGACTGCCCCCTACGAACAGCGATGCGCTTTGGTACGCCTACCGACGTTGGCTGATAGACGGGATCTTTTGCAACGGCTTTTCATATTCGACATCCTAAGTAATAAAATTGATTGTTCAGCGCTCCTGGGTAACATACAACTTAACGCTCCAGCAAGAATAACTCGGCGTACGGAATTACTTCGACTATCTACGCATCGTACTTTATTCGGACAGAACAACCCATTTGACGTTTGTTGCCGTAGGTTTAATGAAGTGTCTGATCATTTTGATTTTAACACATCCAAGACAATGTTCAAAAATAGAGTTAGTGTTTCGTATATTCTGTCTGTACGAGTTATTCGAAGACAAGTAAATAAATAAATAAAAAAATATTAAAACTGTGGCCTGTTTTATTAATAACATAGTAAAAGTGTTGTTGCTGGTAAAATTAACAATGGAAATTTATAAGATTCGAATGTTTATTTTTCAAATGTCTCATGTTAACACAAAGTAAAGGAACAAAATCTGTTTAGGGGGATTTAAAAATCTTTCCATTATTAAATGGCTGTTAGGGAAGGTCCATTAATTATGTCACGCAGTAGGGGGGGGAGGGGGGATTTGAGAAAACGTGACGATCTATACAAAAAAATGTGAAAGTTCATACAAAAAACGTGACAAGGGGGGGGGGGGGGATTATAAAAAGTAAATTTTTGCGTGACGTAATTAATGGACGTTCCCTTACATTATACATGAATATAATTTAAAGGTTTTAAAGTAGTTTTATTTAAGTTTGTTAAGAAAAATTTGGTGTTGGGTAGAGTAAAAACATCTGGCATTGCCAAAAAATCAGGAAAAAAATCACACGATTATTTAATTCAATAAAAAAAAAAATTCAATGGGACGCAGTTGCATCCACGAATAGACCCAATTTGGTGCTTATAGACCGACATTACATCCATATTCCTCGAAAGTTTTCGTTTTAATAAAGTTAGTTGTTTAGTTTGTCGTAGTTTAAAATAACAAGCGTCTTATTAAGCTTATCTTTGCAAGCAAATAACTAGTTAAATGCCTTTTGTAGCTCAATTACTCTATGAGTAACAATGAAAAATGTAGCCGACCGCTGCATAATAGCAAATATACTCCCGCATAATCACAAACCATTACTGAACTATTTAAATTATTGTTGAGGATCGCATCCATTATTGTTACGTCATTTACACTTATAGTTGACAACTATAAACTAACAATCTCCACTATAGTTTCAACAATATATCAGATGGTAAAAGCCAAATAACAATATGCTGAATAGGCGGTTAAGTTAGGTTACCATAAAAAAATGGCAATTTTCACGAACAAAATTTTAGCTGTACTCTATGTCAAAAAGTTAGTTTATAATCCAGACCGAGTGCAGACAATAATAAACCTTTCAATGACAATACGGCAAACAATAACAATATGTGTTAATGTAGAGGTCGTATGGTGAAAATGAGATTAAACTTTTCGATAACAATAACATAAAATGTGATAATATATCTTATATTCGAAATACAGTTTCGACTATATAGCAAATTGTTTTTCGTTATGCGGGCTATATTAACAATATAAGTCACTTCACTTTTTTTCAGGCGACCTTTTTTTGCGCTTGTGGCGCCATAAAGGCCAAGCTACAATGGGGAGCGCAGCGGCGCGGTGCGGCAGTTTTTGACATAAAATATATGGATTAACTGTCAAAAACTGCCACGCCGCTGCGCTGCCCATTGTAGCTCGGCCTTAAGTGAGAAGCGCGGCAACTATTAAATACACACCCTCGAACTAACCCAAGTAACCACGAGGCTGTAATAGCATGCATACATAGGGCATATGTATTACATCTAGTACATCATTGAAGTTGGATTAAAGCTGAAAAGGGCCCCACTAAGATCGAACTAATACTATATCTTTTATAATGCCATAAGACATTGCTAAAGTAGCATTATTGCATTGGTAATGCATCCTTACGTTCTTAAGCTAATCTAACGCTTCATTACTTGACAACTGTTGAATTGATGCGATCCCGCATTACCGATGTTGATTTTGGGTTGAATAAGTGCAATAATATAATGATTGTGGTTACTTGGGAAGCTATTCAGCTTTCGTTTTACCTAGCGTAATATTTCAATAGTACTCAGCAGACAAATTGAAACGAATCACAAATTGTTAAACTAAGGCCCTAACTAAGGAAACGATTTCCAAACAACTTGCCGCAACTTCGACTTGTTGCCAGCTGCGAATGTCAGGACAAAAACAACTATGGTTTGCTGACTCTTGAGCAGGATAGAAAAAAAGATCGTCTGTTGGAAAGAAAGCAAGATTTACGGCTTTGCAATCATTTTTATTGATTACCATAGAGTGATTTTCAAATATTACAAAGTAGAGATACATTGATCCAATGAGATAAAATTTTGGCTTGAAAATGACCCTCAATTAATGCACTGAAAAAAAACACTATTTTTTTATCTTAGTTGGCAACAAATACTTTCGCAACATTTTATTGTTGGCAAATGGTTGCGACAAACACATATCGAACTCCTCTTTTGTTGGTAATTATTAACGGTTTTTAAGAAAAAAAAAATAATTCTTGGTCCTAATACAACAACATCAGAAAAGGAACCGATTTTAAATCATACTTGTCAACCTGGTGTAGGTCAAAACAACACAAAACAAGTTGATGTTTTCGATTTATGGTAACGGAACTAATTCAGTTGTCGCTATGATTGCGATGTGACATTTACCGTTTCCCTTCATTTTTTACTGAGATAAGCATTCTAAAAACTACGGTGCCTGCTGTTATGTACATGGTTCTATAGGGTTTATATTGATCGCCATTATATTTGAGTCTCCGAACTCGTTAACCATACTGAACTGTAATGTGGCGTTTAAATGTGCCAACTGAGTGGAAACAAGTGAGGAGATTCAACTGGTTTGCCTAAAGTTGCCAAATGAGTCAACTGGCTTGCGAAAAGTTGAACATGTTTAACTTTCTTGTTTCAAGTTGACCAAGTTGACAAAAAACTGCTTAATCATTGATTGATTAATCATCATGATCATCATGATTAATCATGATCAATGATCAATCAATTTTTGATCATTGTAAATCTTTACTAATTTTACTTAGCATATATCGATTAATAAACAGCAGCGCAGTTATGTCAAACACACAGTTTACGACATTTGTTCCGCAGACAGACGTTCAAGCTCGAACAAAAGAATTCAAATTTGTTGTGTAAAATTCCATCTTGCACAGTAGCGCCGCCTAGCCAACACACTTCTCACTTATACATCTATAAAGTACGCATTTTCGTGTAAAACTGGGATTTCCGAGGGGATTACTCATTTAAGAAGTGTATTGAATTTACTCATTAATGAGTATACAAGACATGAAAAGCTTTTTACTCATTTTTATAATGTGGAAAATGCATAGTTCTAGGGGCAAGACACTGAGCAATCTTGAGTAACTCAGAGCAATTATGAGTATCTCTCATTCACTGGATTCATATTGTAATATTGAACATTCCTACCTTTTGTAAAGCTTGGTTTAGACAGTGAAATTGCACAATCAAAACAAGAAAGTTTTGTCGTGATGTGAAGGGTTACCATAGCAATGTTGAGATTATCCTCACCCAATCATTAAATTAATATGTAATTATTAATAATTTGTGTAGATTGTGTTGCGTTGGTATTAGCTTCGATAGAATTTGAGTCGGTCGCCCAGCCCTATAACAGCTAATTTCCAGCCCCCATCCACCACCTCGATTGAAAATCAATTAGTCGCACCTTCATCAGGTCCCCTATCTAGGTATGCAACTTAAAATGAAATCACCTACAGAACTTTGACTTCTGGACTCCGAATCAGTGTCCGCATACATACGCAATCTTCATCAAAACGACTCTACCTGATTGTCCTGTTCCCTCAAATCGAATATGCGTTACTGCATCTGCAATGCTTCCCACAGTCGAAGTCAACGTCGTATGGGTTGGGTCAATCAATCTGTGCAATTGACGAATTCAGGTTGAAAAAAGAAGACACCCAGTGGTGATAAATCTGACAGCTCCCATGTTAAAGTGTAGGACGAACATTTTAAAATGCTTCTAAAAAATTCAAGTGAATTTCTAATTAAAAGCGGTTTGTTGTATGATGGAAGAATTCAAAGAAGATTTGTGAGATATGCCCTGCGTCGCCTACCGTGGCGTGACCCGTTGAGCCTTCCACGATACGAAGACAGATGCAGATTGCTGAGACTACAGACATTGGACCAAAGGCGAAATATTGCGCAAGCTGTTTTCGTTGCCAATACACTAACAGGTGGAATTCACTCACCGGAGTTATTAAGTCAGCTCAACCTCTACGCCCCTGAACGAATGCTTCACCAAAGGGACTTCTTGCTGCTTGAACCCCGTAAATCATCATATAGACTTCATGACCATATCCGCTTCATGTCAGCTAGGTCCAACGTTGTCTATTTTCTATTCGACTTCAACTGTACTCTGGCAACATTCAAGCGCAGTGACAGAATGGCATACTTCGAGAAGGATAGATCAATGAACAAGTTTTTGTTCAATTGATTGACGAACTATGAATGTTTATTTTATACTTTGACCATACTCTACGTTTGATGATGGTCCCATACACTCTACCCCCCAGGTTTGATCTAATCAGGTTTATTTTAATTATGTTTATGAATGTGCAACTTAGCAATGTTTTATATTGTATTGTATTGTTTTTTACTGTATTGTTTTGCAAAAGATATTGGGTTTTTACGCCAAATTAAAACGGCTTTTCCCCGTCATGAACAAATTCATTAAGACCACCTTAGGTCAGATGGAATATATATAATAATAAATAATAATATAACCTCCTAAAAGAAACCAAGCCGGATTCAACTCAACTCAATAAATAACCGTGGAAGTGCATTTAAAACTGTAAATTGATAGCAAGCAATAAGCTTGAAATGCTAAGAGAAGAAATGAAGCATTCCGTTGAAGATTCTCAGCTCGGTTTACGCTTGACAGATGATGTGATATTCCACTAGCACAACATCGACATCCACAATATCTTTAATATAAATTCAGTTTTTCCACGATTCAAAAACAACAGTTTCTGTATACACATACATACCACTGGCCGGTCATAACCAATACATAGGAACGCTTATATTCATTAAAATCGTCTCATCACCCGTCTAAAGTTGAGATTCCTTCACAATCTTTCCGTGGTCATGATTTTGAACAACGTTATTCAAGTGAGCTTTTCCATTGGCATGACCACTGACTTCATCATTTCGATGCACGAACCGCCGAACGAATCCGGCGAGCAATTCCGGCGCAACGGTCTTGGGATCGTTTCGACCAAACACGAATGTACAGCAGACGGATACGATAATCGTAACAGCTGCCCCCAGGAAAGTGTACCACATGTACGATATTCGGAAGAGGGGGAAGATTTCACTGCAAAGCGAAAGAAAGGGGGTGTCACTATCCTAATGAATATTTTTGAAAAAAAAAATGGCGTCTTACTCGACTGTTACGGAGCTTGTAACGGTGGCATTCACCAAGGAATGGTCGAATTCGTAGGAGCACTCATCGACGGACATCTGCTTGTGTGGGAACACAATCGCTCCGGTTGCGACGGCGTATTGGGCCTTCAAACTTAACCACGACATGAAGAAAACACCAACAATTCCTCCAGTAAGGGCACTCTAGAATTTTGACGATTCAAATGAGGTGTTTCCTAAAGATTCCGGAACCTCCAACATACCTGTGCTCCCACCCAGGGAACCAAAATACCGAGAGTGAATGTCCCTAGTAGTGGACCGTTAGTGATGGCCTCCAAACTCATGGTCAACTGTAGCACGGTTCCCATTTTTTCCACCACAAAGACTAATGCCGCACAGAGAGCTCCAACGCCGACAACCACCGATCTCATGATCCAATTGATAGCCCTTGGCGTAAGTGGTTTCTTCACGAATGGCTTTACAAAATCTTCCAGTATAACGGCTGACATGGAGTTCAGACACGTTGACAGCGAACTCAGCGCTGCACTAAACACGCCTGCTATAAACAGACCTGGAAGCCCGGGCAACTCTCCAAGGATGTCCATCACGAAGAGCGGCAGTAATTGATCCTTCGCTTTGGCCAACTGAAAAAAAAGGTTAGTTTAACTGATAGTTTGATGTCAAATACACGTCTCACAACTCACTTTGGTAGTTAGCGGATCACAGTTTTTGTAGGTAGCGTAGATCAACAGGCCATTGTAGCTGCACAGAGCCATCAGAACACAGACTCCCACTACGAAGATCCAAAGGGCTCTTCGTCCTGCTTTAACCGATGGAAGTGACAGATATCGCTGGATCATGTTCTGGCTAACGGCGTTGGTCTGCAGCCAGTACACGAAACCTCCAATCAACTGGGACCACAAAGTATGTCGTGTAGTTGGATTGATATCGAAGCTGAAATCAAATTAGGCGTTGCTTATTCGGGAAAGTAATCGACTTTGTAAACGCATACTTGGGCCTCTCCAACCGCCCCGTGTCCCAAGCATTGCGAAACACGACATCCGACCCTCCTAGATCGATGGTTCCTTTGACCGCTACCAACAGTAGAGCCCCAAACATCGAAAACGTTTGCACGACATCAGTCCAAACGACGGCTTTTAGACCACCCTGGAAACATGGGTTCAAAGTATGATCAGTTTCAACTTTACGGAAGGGAAATAACATACCATTCTAAAATCATGCACTATTAGTAGTTGTAAGACTCATGCAACAGATCATTCCTTTCCTAAGGAAAATAGAAAAAAAGCTGACAATCAGAATCACGTGTATCTAATGATAAGATGGCACCTACCACACAGGTGTAGAAAACGCACACGATACAAACAATAGGAGTAATCACATGGATGTTGACGCCGGTCACTGTTGGGAGATAAAGGGTTAGGGATGGTAAGTTTCGACCACATGGTTCTATCTATGTGAGATTGTAGGCTACACAATACGGTGAACCCCGTCCATACCTTGATTGAAGGCCAGTGCCGGCACGTAGATCACGATCGGAAGGTACCCAATCTAGGTTTGAAAGAAACGAATTAGTGAAGGTTGGAAGATTTCACGATCCATACTTACATTCATGATCGTGAACATGACCGATCCGAACATCCGTAACCGACGATCGAAGCGAGTTTCCAGATACTAGGATAAAGAATATTTTTCTGTTAAAATGTTTATAGGGGATACATATTTTGATAACGAGGATGTCATAGTCTTATTGGAGTTTACGAACGCATCGTTTCTTTCACATTAGCATAATATACCCGACTTAGACCATCCGCACCAATGCGGTGATTTCCCTTTCCCTTATTGTGGCACAGACCTATTGGTCCATATTCGAATGCGGTGATATCAGTAAATTGTTACCCAGTTTGACAACTCAACCGGTGGTTGGTAACCGGGTTTAAAAAATTACGACTTGCTCTCTCGGTGAGCAGCCGGTTCATAAATTTGACAACCCGATCCAACCGAGCCGAGCGTTGCTATTTGAAGAAAAATAAGCCAAAGAACAATTCTCGAGTAATTCATGATTAGGGCCTAAAAGCCATTTGTAAACAATGACTTTAAACGTTGATCTCTCACGAACCACGTGAATCCTACTATATACAGCTACTCCATATGGTAGAACTAACATTCTTCTACCAGATGCTGCTTTTATTTCACGAGAGTGATTCAAGATTCAAGAGAAATCGGCATTTAAAGTCATTGTTTACAAATGGCTTTTAGGCCCTTTACATGAATTAATTGCCGAGAATTGCCCATGGCTCTATTTGACTGAAGGACACACCACAGACGGCCGGTTAGACACCGTCACAAAAGGCGATAGGGAAAAGGACAAGGAGCATTTTTCCTGTAGCAGCTAGTTAATTCCAACTGCAAACGGTAGATACGCAGAAGGTTTGGGAAAGCATGGAGCTCCGTAAAGTGAAATCGAAGGCTCAGGAGTTGCCGAAGATGGTGAGAGACCAGGAAGTGTTCCTTCAGCTAAAGTCAGAAAGGAACGGAGAAGGATCATGGACGTGTTGAGTGACAGACACTACCAAGTTTCAGCAAATGGTGGAAGTTATCGAAGAAACAGGAAGTACCTTCGCGACGTACACTCTACGGAACAATCAGAGAAACCCTCGGAGGAGCCAACACTACAGGAATCCGGGAATCGAAGCGTTGACAGATGCCTTTTACAGGATTTCAGAGGGGGGCGACCCCGGCGTAGTGGTTTACATCCATACCTCTCACGCCAAAGCCACGAGTTCGATTCTCACCCCCGGACATGTTACAAAAATACCCAATGGTATTGAAGTGACTACGACGGGAGATGAAGCAGCCCAGGGCTAAAAATCTCGATAATCAAGGAACTAAAAAAAAGGCATGCCAGAGGACAGTTGGCACCCAATATCGAGCACTCCAAAACAAGAAATACGAACAAAGATATATTTAAACGAATCGGAGAAGTCATAAATCTAGTGTACAACGCAACAGTCCTCAACGCAAAAGTCTTCAGCAATGAATCCAGTATGTGACACTGAGAGACCAAAACCCGATCAGGTTTGGTGATTACGAGGTGGGAGAAGTGACTTCGAAAAAAGGAGCATGTTACAATGACTAAAAATACGCTACATATTGTTGGGTAATTTTCAAGTGTAATTTTGACTAACCGACACTATGTGTGTGATCCAGGGGGTGAGTCGCTTAGAACAGTGTGAACGGAACATTTGTGGCACTCTGTGGCACACTTTTGACATTTGTACTTGCTTTGAATTTCTTGCCGGTGTACTCACCACCACGGTCCGACCGTAGAATTTTGGGCTTCCTTCCAAACTACGTCTTTACAAGCTCGATATACTCCTTCAGTTTCTGGAACGCTTCAGATTTCGCACGTAGCAAATAGACGACCCTGTACTTCCAGTAATCGTCGATGAACGTAACGAAGTATCGCTTGCCGCCCAGAGTCGTCGTACGCATCGGTCCACAAATATCGGTGTGAACCAAATCCATCACCGCAGATGACACACTTTCGGACGCCTTCGGAAACGGTGCTCTTTGCATCTTCCCTTCAATGCATACTTCACATGCACCAATGCAGCTGCAACTCTTCACTTTCACGCCATTAGCCACCGTTTGCAATTTCAACACCGCCTCACAGTGTCTGTGGCCCAACCGCCTATGCCACGCATGAACGCAGTCGTCGCTCGTCGTTACCATGGATACGCGTTTGGTAGATTGACGCAACAAGAACAAATTTCCAACGAACTCTGCCGTCGCGGAGATCTTTTCACCTCTCATAATTCTCGCTCTACTCGCATCGAATCCCTTCTGCACCAGCCGCTTCACAGATAACAAATTTGACTTCATTCCATCATCATTGATAACAGGTATCTTTCCAGAACCGCGACCTTTCGAACGTGCTTTCGTCCCGTAGGCGACCCAAACATCCTCCGTAGCTGCATCGTCCAGATTCTCGAAGAAGTCCCGATAATTTGCGATGTGGCAAGTCGCACCGGAATTCAAAATCCATTGGTTCTCCGCCTTGATTCGCACATCCAGTGAGGAACGCGTAGTGATCATCATCGTCATGCTGCTCCACGTGGTTGATTTTGTGTTGCTTGGCTACCGCTTTTGGTTGCTTGGTCCGCTTCCTTTCGCAGCCTTCCATGCTCGAAATTTTTCACAGTCTGCCTTCTGGTGGCCCAACTTTTTGCAGGAGAAACACCGATCCTTTTCGGCCTTCGAATCTGCATACAGAACGGTTTCGGAATCCTCCTGGTCACTTTTGCGCTGCTTCTTTTTCTGCCACTCGTCAATCATCTTACCCTTCACCATGTTCAGGGTCAGATCATCCTCCGGTCGGGCTTCGAGAGCGGTGACCAACGTCTCATACTTCTCCGGCAGACTGCTGAATAAAATGGCGACCAGCCACTGATCATCCAGGATTTTTTTCGGTTGCAAATTGTTGAGCTTCTCCAACAACTCCGCCATCTTCGACACGTGCATTCCATATCTCCGTGTTTCTCCAGGCGTAAGCTGCAGATTTTCCGCATCACAGAAACCTTCGTCGTCAGCGTGTTTCTTCCACGGAACGTTTCCAGAGCTTTCCACGCTTCCGCCGCCGATTTGGCCTTCCTTATGTGGATTAACTGGTTGTCCTCCACGGCCAATCCGATCGATGCCAGCGCTTGCTCATCCATGGTCTTCCACACGCTCGTGACTGGTTCCGGTTTCGCATCTGCTACAGCCGTCCAGTTGCCATCCTTGGTCAGCAAAAGCTTCATTCTGAAGCTCCAATTAGCAACAATAATATACTCAATATACTAAAAGAGGCACAGCTAAAGGGATCGTTCATAAATTACGTTATGCTTTGAAAGGGAGGTGGGGGGGGGGGGGTGTTAAAAAGTGACGATGCATACACAATTTTTCAAAAATCCTTACAAAAAATGTGATAAAGAAAGGAGGGGGTTAAAAATCTGTATTTTTGAGCGACGTAATTAATGGACGGGTCTTGATTTTCATTAAAACTTGTAATTTTGTGAATGTAAACCCGGTTTTTACATCAACCTTACGTGTTACGAAAAATCCGTGTTCACGAATGAATTCAGGAAGGTCCATTTCATAAAATCCAAGCCCAACATTCAAAGGGTGGAGCAGAAATTCATGTTTTTAAAATAGAAAATCTTATTTTTAAGAAAATTCGTAATTTTGTGAATGAAATCCCGGTTTATTTCATTAATCTTACGTGTTACGAAAAATCTGTGATAACGAATGGATTCAGGGAGGTTTATTTCATAAAATCCAAACCCAACATTCAAAGGGCGGAGCAAAAATTCATGTTTTCAAAAGAGGAAATCTTGATTTTCATAAAAATTCGTAATTTTGTGAATGAAAACCCGATTTATTTCATCAATCTTACGTGTTACGAAAAATCTGTGTTCACAAATGGATTCAGGGATGTCCATTCCATAAAATCCCAGCCCAACATTCAAAGGGCGGAGCTGAAATTTATGTTATCAAAATAGAAAATCTTGATTTTTATGAAAATTTGTAATTTTGTTTATGAAAACCCGGTTTATTTCATCAATCTTACGTGTTACAAAAAATCTGTGTTCACGAATGGATTCAGGGAGGTCCATTCCATAAAATCCAAGTCCAACTTGCAAAGGGCGGAGCTGAAATTCATGTTTTCATAGAAAATCTTGATTTTTATGAAAATTTGTAATTTTGTTATTGAAAACCCGGTTTATTTCATCAATCTTACATGTTACAAAAAATCTGTGTTCACGAATGGATTCAGGGAGGTCCATTCCACAAAATCCAAGTCCAACTTGCAAAGGGCGGAGCTGAAATTCATGTTTTCAAAATAGAAAATCTTGATTTTTATGAAAATTTGTAATTTTGTGAATGAAAACCCGATTTATTTCATCAATCTTACGTGTTACGAAAAATCTGTGTTCACAAATGGATTCAGGGATGTCCATTCCATAAAATCCAAGCCCAACATTCAAAGGGCGGAGCCAATATTCTGGTTGTTGATGAGGTAGATCATATTAAAATACGTGTTTTTGTGAATTTTAATCACATTTTTCCCAAAAACTAGACAGGTTACAGCATTTCTGAGCCCATATATGAATTCAGCGTGGCGAGTGAAGGGAGTGAAACACTGCCGACTAGTGTTATCGCAGTTGGAGCCATTAAGCTTCGAGAATGACACGAGCCTTTCTCCCATCTCGGTGGATCTTGAATAGCTATTTTCTTCACCTGTTCCAACTCCGCTAGCCTGGGCCCATAACCTATTGGCAGGGAGACAATCGGACTGGACTTCAAAGAACTAGACTACAATCAGAAACGTCTTTATAAATCGGATGTTGAAGTAAAACTAATGAAAATTGAAAATGTCATTGTGCAAAATGTTGCTTTGATTAGTTATGGCATGCTGCGTTGCATAGAAGCTCAATTTCAAAATATAATGTATGATGAACTTATGGTGCTTGAGTAGACCTACAACTTGGTCTAACAATACATAGCTCTATCTCTTATATCTGAGGAATAAGAGCGTATATTCGCAGTGATCTTCGCGATGATATTCGCGGTGAAGATCACGCGATTATCATCGTGAAGATCACTGTGAATATACGCTCTCATGTCGAAGATATAGGAGTTAGGGCAATGTACTGTTAGACAAAGTTGTAGGTCTACTCATGCACTCAGTTCATCATAGATTATATTTTGAAATTGAGCTTCTATGCAACGCAGCATGCCATAACTCATCATATTATCAAATAGACCCTCTGAAAGGAGATATTGGCAAATGAATATGCCTGAGTCAAAAATGATAAGCCGCAACCCTGCTCTCAACAGATATAACCTGGCAGCCCTGGAAAATTGACGTTGTAAATTGTTGTTTTGATTTGTTTGTTTTGTCACGCAACGGACATAAGTTTTTGAAAAATAAAGATTATAAGTGAACTTTTGATCAACCTGTTTGTTGAGACAAATTTTGGAGTGTAGCAAGATTAGTGATTATATTAATAAGTCGTGACATGATATCACTTAGCAGCTTCAGTTAAAGGCAAATTGGGGGCGGGATATGGAACCATCAACTTCCATATCCTAAATATTTTGAAAAAGCAGAACGTCTGCAGCCAGTCGCTGGCTAAGCTAATTATAGAGAAGATCCGAGAGAACTGCAGCCGGTGGATATCCGTTAAAAGCAATTAATAAAGAAACATACCCATGAAACCCAGCTGAATTCTGGTTTTTAAGCAAAAAAGGTATTGTGTATTTTCCAATCCCATAACTGCCACATCCTGATCAGGACTCACGCGTATTTTATAAGAAAAATATGCTGCCGTTAGCTTCGGCCTTTGATGCCTTATTGGAGCAGCTGAAAAACATTGAAATCAAAGTTTTTTTTTTTCTAAAGGTGGGGGAAATGACGCCGAGCATATACGAGTAGTGAAAATGTTGAAAATGTTTGTCGAAGATTTGTTTCAGCCGGCAAATCCAACATGCTGAGAAAAATGATAAATCAATCATAAATATACAACAAGTTTAAAGGAATTCTCGCAGTTACTTCCAGCTATTAGTTTCTTGAGCTTCATTCCTTATCCATCCATAGCATCACAAAGAAAATCGTAACGCTTAGAGGCACACTCAAAAAATTAACACAAGAGATGTTGTGCTAAACGACTCACCCCTTGGTGTGATCTTAGATTGACAGCAATAAAAAGACTATGTTTCACTTTGACCAAACAAATATTCTAAATTATATTGAACCCACGATTAGTACGTCAATTACCGCTACGAGTACATCCGGTAACTTTATTGTAAGAACATCACACTAGCCGAATTCGTGAACCGACGATCATTTCGCCATCAAACACATTCAAACGGTCGACGCGTCGCGGCGCCTGCTATTTATGTGACTCAAGCACGTGCGGCAAACGGTCTACTATTTCTAAAAAAAGGGGGGGGGGGGGACTTTCACTCTCGATCGTGATTCTGTTGTGATGAATGAAAACCACTACCACCACCCCCATCGTGATGACAACATCATGACACTCGTTGTCTTTCATTGTATGTTGTACGAATTCGACTGCCTAATTCCTCACAGATTGACCACGCTTGATACGTCACATCGGACGCCATCGTCAACAACAACAACAAATGCAAGTGTGGGAAGTATGTGTTGCTAACGGCCAGTTTAGATTTATTTGCTGGTGGTCAAATCTTTCATTACCAACACTTAACTGGTGTTTGTAATATGCAAAGTTATTTGATTGCGGAACACGAAAACTGTAAAATTTATTCAATTAGATAATCGCTCCCGTTGAGCGTGATGATATATGCGAAGCGGGCACTAAATACCCAGTCGAACTAGTGACATAGGGAGCTACCTGAAAACGGAATATGCTGAACAAGGAATATTCCACTCACCTCATAGGTTGATGTGATGTTTAATTTGTGGAACACGGGGAGGTAGATGAATGCCATGACAAATCCCATTGAGATGACCCCTAGAGAAACGTACACATACTGTATGCCAAAAGAGTAGACTTCTGTCGGTAGGCCGAGGAGCGTGATACCGGATATGAAGCTGAAAAGACAAGGCAATATGAATCAGTTAATAATTAGCATGTGAAATAACAATATTCCTAGCACCCAAGCAGCATACTTGTTGCAAATCAGTTAACGCAACTCTAGTGTGACTCAATCAAACCTCAATCAACTTTCTGCAACCGATCATGATAGTTTTATGTTTCTTGGGAAGAAGTAAGTTTTGTCGTAGTAAGAACATAAAAAAATGGCATTTGAATTTTTAGCAATTGTGTTTTTGAACGGCTTGTTCATTTATTTATTTATTTATTTATTTACATGCCATAACGTCACAATACTATAACAGAGCCTGATACACAATATCCCCCCATAATGCCCGATTCGTGGCTGCTCCTCTCCAATCCTTTGGGCACCTTGTACCCCCTAGATCTAGCTCCACCGGGCCTGACCATCTTGCTCGTTGCGCCCCACCACGTCTTGTACCAACCGGATTCCCGTCGAACACCATTTTTGTAGGATAGTTGCCCGGCATTCTCGCAACATGTCCTGCCCAGCGTCTCCTTCCAGCTTTTGCCACATTATGAATACTGGGTTCACCGGCGAGTTGCGCGAGCTCATGGTTCATTCTTCGCCTCCATAGTCCGTCCTCCTGTACTCCACCAAAGATGGTTCTTAACACCCGTCGCTCAAAAACTCCGAGTGCTCGCAGGTCCTCTTCAAGCATTGTCCACGTCTCATGCCCGTAAAGAACAACCGGTCTTATTAGCGTTTTGTACAGGATGCACTTCGTACGGGAGCTAAGTCTGTTTGACCATAGTTGCTTGTGGAGCCCTTAGTAGGCACGACTTCCACTGACAATCCGACTCCGTATCTCACGGCTGTTATCGTTGTCCGCAGTAACCAGTGAGTCGAGATAGACAAATTCATCGACTACCTCGAACTCATCGGCGTCGATCGTTACACTGTGGCCCAGTTGGGTCCTGGCGTGCTCGGTTCCGCCTGCCAGCATGTACTTCGTTTTGGACGTATTTATCTTCAACCCATATCTTCTCTGCTTCACGCTTTAGTTTGATGTACTGCTCTGCTACCGCCTCAATATCCACGTCATCGGCAAAGCAGATAAATTGACCGGATCTGTTGAAAATCGTGCCTTGCATATTAAACGCCGCTCGTCGCATAACACCTTCAAGAGCAATGTTGAACAGGAGGCAAGAGACCATCACCTTGACGAAGCCCCCTGCGGGATTCGAATGAACCCGATAATCCACCCGATATCCTCACACAGCACTGGGTTCCATCCATCGTAGCCTTGATAAGTCGGGTCAGCTTTCCCGGAAAGCTGTTCTCGTCCATGATCTTTCATAGCTCATATCGGTTAATTGTATCATATGCGGCTTTGAAGTCGATGAATAGATGATGCGTTGGGACTCTATATTCACGGCACTTTTGGAGGATCTGCCGCAAAGTGAAGATTTGGTCCGTTGTAGACCGTCCTTCGATGAAGCTGTCCTGATAACTTCCCGCAAATCTATTTGCCAGTGACGACAGTCGCTGGAAGATGATTTGGGATAATACTTTATAGGCAGCATTAAGGATCGCACGATAGTTTTCACAGTCCAGCTTGACGCCTTTCTTATAGATTGAGCAGATAACCCCATCCTTCCATTCCTCCGGTAGCTGTTCGGTATCCCAAATCCTGACTATCAGTCGATGCAGGCAATTTGCCAACTTGTCCGGGCCCATCTTGATAAGTTCTGCTTCGATTCCATCCCTTCCAACCGATTTGTTGTTCTTCAGCTGATTGATGGCATCCTTAACTTCACCTATCTTCGGGGGTGGCACATCTCTGTCATTTACTGCATCGACTACGTCTCTTCCATCGCTGTCTTGGTCCTCTTCCTGTACTCCATTCAGATGTTCATCTAAGTGCTGCTTCCACCTTTCGGTCACCTCACGATCGTCCGTCAGGATTCTCCCATCCTTATCCCGACACATTTCGGCTCGCAGCACGAAGCCTCTGCGGGATGCGTTGAGTTTCTGGTAGAACTTTCGCGTTTCATGTGAGCGGTGCAGCTGTTCTAGTTCCTCACACTCCTCCTCCTCCTGGCGGTGCTAATTCTCCCGCAAGAGTTGGGTCTGCTGTCGCCACCTCTGTCTGTATCGTTCCACACTATGACGGGTAGCTTGACGCAGCATAAGTGACCGCGCTTCAGAACAGAATATTTCAGAATTTCAGAATAAGGAAGGAACCTATCAAACGAACAGAAAGAAATATTCCAGAAACAAAGGGGGTACTTCTTAGTAGTGTGAGCAAAAATTTCTTAGACATTAAGGAACAAACTACCCCAAAGTTCAGGACAATACTTCCCAAAAGTTCAGATGAGGACTTTTCAGAAGTTCGAACAAATGTTATGGAATTTTCCCAGAGATTCTGGATAGCACTTTCCCAAAGTTCCGGTAAAACAGTTTCCTCGGAGTTTAAAATGGGACTTATCAGAAGTTTAGAAAGAACATGCTCAGGAAAAAACTTCCCCGAATTACAGGAAGACTTACCAGGGAGGACACTACCTATAAGTTAAAGAAGGAAAAACTCATAAAATTCAGGAATTCGGGAGAGAAGTTACCAGGAGTTCCGCAAGAATCTTCCCAACAGATTAGTTTGAACTACCCAGAAGTTCTAGAGAGCTTCCCTGAAGTTCAGAATCGAACATTCCAGAGTTTCAGAACGAGGTTTTCTCGAAATTCAGGAATTCCCAGAAGTTCAGGTGGATACTTCTGAGAAAAACATGAAGAAACTTTCCAGAAATATAGGGGGTACTTCTTAGTAGTTTAAGCAGGAATTGCTCAGAAATTCAGAAACAAACATCTCCGAAGTTCAGGAGAAAACAGCCCTAAAGTTCAGAAGAGGAATTCTCAAAAGTTCAAGAAGAAACTTACAAAAAATTTAAGAATGTTTTCCAATAAATTCTGCAGAAAACTTTCCCAAAGTTTTGGAGAAATTTTCTTCGCCGTTCAGGATGAAAAGTTTAGGAGTTTAGAAAATAGCTAAGTAAGGGAAAAAAATTACAAACTGTTTCCGAGATCATCGGGAGTGACTGCCAAAAGTTCAGAAGGAAACTTCTCAAAATTTTAGCATTTTTTCATTGAAATTTATGAGATAATCACTGACGAACCGAAGAAGCAGCATTTATATGATCATAATGATATTCATTGCTCATGGCAACACATAAAAATATGGTAAATACAAACTTCCCTATCGTTCACATCGAATTTAAAGGTTGAATCTTTCTTCCCCTCTTTGTTTACAAAATCAGATACATCTGTTTGAAAAAGTACTCGAGAATTGAGCTTTTGCACACAAGAAAAAACTTCATTCGATTAGTTGAACGACTTGTTTGATAAGGATCAATAGTGTATCTAGGTGTTACCAAGTTAACTAATATAACAAAGTAATAAAAATAGTTTTGAATTTATTTACCATACACTAGTTAAGTTCTTCTGGCAGAACCATATCCATATTTTGAGCACTATGATATAGCCCTATTCAAAGTAAATTAGAACGCATTCAAGTGATCATAAGTCAAGAATTAAACAACATACACGATTAATCAAACAAAAGGGTATTTATTCATCTTTCAAAAGATATATAATTAGTTATTACATTTCACCGTTTCAAACGAACTGTCGCACTTTCAAGGTGCCATTAGTTTTTGAAAAATATCTGGCATGTCACAAATAAAACATCTGTCAAAATCTGGCAATACACGGAAATGTAAAAATCTGAACTAATGTTACAAACAAATGTTAATAGGCCCTCTACAAATGTTGTCCTAAAATGAGTCATATTTTGACTCGTATAATCGCATACTTCAGTAACAGACAAGCGTGGAATTACACTATTTGACCAATGCCAAATATTTGACGGATTACCTATTCGCACAAAATAGCTACGAATCGTTTTCAGTGGACGAGAACTGCAGTCACGCAAATCACTTAACGCTTTAAAAATTACCCAGGGGAGCGTTTGGGTTGGGTATAATCAAAACTATGTAATTTGAACCCAAAGCAATGGTAGGTAAACATAACTATACCCAACTTTAGCTTCCCACACTTAACTGCTCCGTTCGGTACTTTTTTCTAAGCGTGTACATAATGTGGTGAATCCATCAAAGAGGTAGAACTAACGGCCTCGCACTTCATTGGCATTGTGGAGTGATGGATGAGTTCCAGGAAACTGGAGCTAACGCACCACAAGAGTGAGGTCACAGTCGTTAACAACCGAAAATCGGAGCAGCATGCGGCTATTAGGGCAGGTAACTGCACAATCGAATCAAAGAGGGCTCTGACGTATCTAGGGATCACGATCGAAGCCAAGCTGTCATTTACCAGCCACGTCGAATACGCCTGTAAAAAAGCCTCCACGGCTATATCGGTATTATCTTGTCAATGATGAGGTACGGTGGGCCGGCATGGGTCACCGCCCTGAGTACTAAGAGCTACCTTGCCTAATGTGCCTGAGAGTGGTCAGCGCATACCGTACAGTGTCACGCGACGCGGTATGCGTTTTAGCGGAGATGATGCCCATTGGCATCACAATAAAAGAGGATGCGGAGTGCTTCAAGCAGAGGGGCACCAGAGGAATCCGCAGGACCACCAGAGCTACATCGATGGCAGAGGAAGTGGAATAATTCCACCAAAGGTCGGTGGACCCTGAATCCCCAGCGTGCCCGCGGAAGAAACTGCGGAACATGTGTTCTTCGTCTGCCCTCGCTTCAACGACGCGAGGAACGGCATGATGGCCGCGAGCGGTCGGGAAATGACACCAGACAATCTTGTCCAGAGCATGTGTCAAGAACAGGACACTTGGGACGCGGTAAAAACGGCGGGCTTCCAGACTGTCTTGGAGTTACAAGACACGTGGCGAAACGACCAGCGACAGGCCAGAGGGATAAACTAACTACCAAAGCCCTAAGTAGTTAGACACAAGGGCCTGTTCATAAACCACGTAGACCAATCTTTGAAAATCTCAGAACAACCCACCCCTTCCCCCGTAGACTTTTCTCCATACATTTTATTGAATTTTTGTATGGAGCGAAGACTTTGGTCAAACACCCCCCTCCCCCTAGAAAAGTCTACGTGGTTTATGAATAGCCCCCAAGCCTGTGGGTCGAGGAGTTGGCACCCTCATCCCCACACCCAGAGTTCTTCAGGAGTCTGTGAGCAGATTTTCCATCCCGTTAAAAAAAAGGGCAACTGATGACACATCCGCCGAAACGATGACTTCTCGATCGGGATTGTAGTGAGTCAAGGGCAAGTCTGACGACAGATGGTTTTTAAATTTTTCGAACGCCTTCTTGGGCTTCGCAGTCCAGACATATGTTGCTCCAGTCTTTAGCAGTTCGTCCAGTGGGAATGGCACCGATCGGATGCTCGGTATGAATTTCCCGGAGAAGTTAACGACTTCGAGAAACGACCGAACTCCTGACACATCCGTGGGTGCCGTCATGAGCTTCATGGCGTCGTTATTAGCAGAATCAGGGTGAACTCCTTGATGGTCGAGCAAGTAACCGAGGCACTTGATCTTTTGACGTCCGATCTTTTGACGATCCGACTTTTCAAACCGTATCTTGAACCCGAACTCCTGCTCACGCTGAAAGAGCACGTTGAAGTTCTGCAAGTGTTATGATTCATTTTTTCCATTGACAATAACGTCATTGATGTACCGCAAGTGTTCTTGCTTCCTGCCAACATGGTAATAACGGGTTGTTGAAACGCCCTTGGTGCAACTTTTACCCCAGGTGCCAGGCGATTCACCTTGTTGAGGCCCCGATGAATGTTGATTGATATGGATATTGATTGATATTGTTGGGGCTGGAGGGCCTATTGTATAATCGCCGCAAATCCTAATCGTGCCGCTTGCCTTCTACACGACCACAATAGGTGCGGCCCAGTCGGAGTAGGCGATGGCAGGCGATGATTTAAAAGCGATCGAGATGGTCCAGTTCTTCGTCGTCGGCTTGGTACATGGTATAGGTCACAGGGTGTTTCGGACGAAATACTGATCGTGAAGTTGCAACTTCACCGTTGCACTGGCGTATCGAGCCAGACTTGTGCTGAATACTTGTGGAGACGCGGTTTTGAGACGTACATAGGGACGGCATCGCGCAGGAATTTCTCCACTTAATCCAACCTCAGGATGTGTAGATCCTACGCAACGACCTACATGGTATCCCTTCTCCCGTGATCAAGCAACTCGAACTCCGATTGTAGAAGGATCCTGTCTTAGGATTCCCTGAAGGGGGTCTGCTTGGTGGCTGTACGAGCTGTTTCCAGGTCGTACTGGATACCACGGTGATTTCCGACCCTGAGTCGAACTGTAACCGAACCGCGACACCGTTCGGGAAAACCCGGAACAAATTTTCTTCTTCCTCGTGCATTATTCACTGACACTGGGACTGTCGTCGTCACATTTCTTGTTCTTCTTTTCACTATTTTCCTGTTAGACTTTTTAGCAATGTAACAGTACCCTTCTTAATGTCCATACTGATTTCATTTTTTACGCATGTGTGGTCTTTGTACTCAGTGACATGATGGTTTTCTCAGTTTTCTTAATAATAGCCAAGTCCCGTCGGTGTTCGATGTAGACCAGTCTTCGATCACTTCACGACCACGTTTGAAAACTTTATACCATTCGTATGCTCTGGTTTTGGAAAGAACATATTCCTGAAAGACTTTCTGCTACATTTTCAACGATTTCTCTCAAAATATTTTGTTGAAATCACAAAACAATAAACGAACTCTTTGCTCAACAAAATGATTCATACGCAAAAACCGGACCCGGAATCGATAATCGTGCTCTTACCAACTGAGCTACCTGTGGTTCCAAGGAATATGGTCTACCGAAACTGGTCTGGTTTTGATAATCATGGGACAAATTGGCCTGAGTTTTGATTTTAGTCTACATGCTGCTTTGGGACAAGTATGCGTAGGACTTAGCACTACTTCGGCATTAAGCCTCATTTCCGGCACATCAAGGTGTATCGAATTTACCGTTTCTTGAAAACAGTTTCCAGCCAATAAAGCAGCTTAAAACCTTAGTTATAGGCTACATTGACAACTCCCTATAAACTAATCTGTACAGATCAGAACATCGAAGGCATGTTCAAACTAGCAAACTCTCAAACAAATGAAAGAAAACTAAGAACCAAACTGTACCAAATATATTCAGAAACTCACCTAGCAATCAACGACAACGCAATCGGAAATACCAGCATAGTCCGCCCGCCCATGAGATACTCCGACTCCGTGCTGGGCTTGCGTTGCATAAATCCGAAATATATTCCAATCATGATGCACAGGAACAGCATCATCACAAACACCAGATAATCCGGCCAGGAAAATCTCCTCATGTGTTCCACCATATCTTCCATTTCACCCATTTTCGAATGTATCCACTCTGCGAACGTGCTGATCAAAGCCACTCAAACCGATCTGCCCTTCGACGACTCGTGCCGTTTTCCCTTTTTAAGGATCTATTTTTGCTTCTGCTGAAGAGTCCAAACTGCACTACTACATCGGCCAGCGAGAACGGGCTGGGAGAGGAATACCCGCGACCGAATAATCCGTGTCCAATCCGGTGCACTGTCAAACTCAAACTAACATCGACGGGGATGATTTTGCTCGATTGGGATCACGATCATCCGTGTGTTAATCCAAAAAAGAAGGTACGTACTAGTGGTAGTTGTCAACGCCATCAACCGTCCAAGATTAGTTTAAACTAAATTAGAGAATTACATTCAATTTAGGTCTTGCCAACAGCGGCGGTGCTCACCACCTTTGCCTGGGTGATTGACTATCTAAAGGGTGATACGGTCAAAATTTGGTCAAGGGAAAACGCGTGTAAATCGGTGAAATCGTTTATTTAAAAAATCAAATTAAATTTCTTTTTCCAAGTTCAATTAGTATAAAATTCAGGAAAAATATTCAGTTAGGCTTCCGCTTTCCAAATCCAATTGCCGGGCCTTACGCTTGACCCCTGCCATCAGATTCTGTACAGCCACCTTGTCCACCTTCTTCGCCGCAGAAAGCCAGTTTGCGCTTGAACTGCTGCTCGTCCTTAGCAGTTTTTTGGTCTTCTTTAGGTTCCGCTTGACAATAGCCCAGTATTTCTCAATTGGGCGGAGCTCTGGCGTGTTGGGAGGGTTCTTGTCCTCGGGAACCACCTGCACGTTGTTGGCGGCGTACCACTCCATGGCCTTTTTACCGTAATGGCAAGATGCCAAATCCGGCCAAAACAGTACGGAACAACCGTGTTTCTTCAGGAAAGGCAGCAGACGTTTATTCAAAACACTCTTTCACGTAAATTTCTTGGTTGACGGTCCCGGAAGCTATGAAAATGCTGCTTTTCAAGCCACAGGTACAGATGGCTTTGCCAAACCAGCTATTTCTTTGCGAACTTTGACAGTTTCGTGTGCTTGAAAATATCTGCTACCTTTCCCCTTCCTTTTGCCGTATAAAACTCCTGTCCCGGAAGCTGCTTGTAGTCGGTTTGACGTAGGTTTCGTCGTTCCATTACCACGCAGTCAAACTTCGTCAGCATCGTCGTGTACAGCCTCCGGGATCGCGCTTTGGCCGTCGTATTTTGTTTATCATCGCGATTTGGAGTCACTACCTTCTTGTAAGTCGGATAGTCCGGCTCGTTTTTGGCTCGATGCACGGTTGTAGACGATACACCCAGCTTGTTTGCGGCATCTCGGAGAGATAGGTTAGGGTTTCGCTTGAAACTGCCGGCAACTCTCTTTGTCGTCTCAGCGGCTTCCGGTTTTCGATTTCCTCGATCCAGACATCCTGGCTGTCGACAAACGTTCTCCAAACACTTCAATTACATTTGTAACGGTTGATTTGGCAACTTTTAGCGATTTTGCCAACTTTGCGTGCAAGTAGCTCGGATTTTCGCGATGTGCGAGCAAAATTTTGATACGCTGCTTTTCTTGCTTGGACGGCATTTTGACAACTGAAGAGTGAATTCCAAAATCAAAATAGGAGCAACATTCTACACACACACACACCTTCAAAATGAGGGTGACTCAGGTTTTCTACAATGCAAAATTGAAAGAAATACGTCAAGTTGATATTGACCAAATTTTGACCGTATCGCCCTTTAGTGCTGGTCGGTGACGATCGTTATTCGTGAGTGTTCATGCAAATCTCTTACGGGTGGTTGTTGTTACACGCGACGCGATGCACCCCAATCAGCTTCGTCTTTGATTCCGATGTTTATACGGCAGATTATTGTGAGGATGATCGAGATGATGACTGTCTGCCAGTCACAACGAATGCCACCGCCATACTTCAGGAACGCAGGATTTATCTGCGCCAAACACGTGATTTACGCTTTGTTCTCGAATAAGTGACTGGATTGGATGATTGGTGTAGAACAGCAAGATGTTGAACGTTCCAGAAGTTCTAGACCTAGATTAGGGCGGATTCGAGGATACTGCACACGAACACGCCGCGCTCAGACAGTCACTCACGGACAGTGAACTTGATCATGACCGACCTAGAGACGCCTGTTGATCCCCGAAAAAAGCGATTCAATGAATGAAAAGTATATTTAGAAGGTACTAGAAACGATGACTGAATCAGCTGGTACGATCTGTTTCTGGGTTGGCGAGATTCACTGGTTGTATGATAAATCCGAGGGCCGCCGGAACGTCACGCTGTGAAAATTTTGAAAAATAAATACGATTAATTATTTAATTCTGATGTTGATTAGGGAAATTCCAACATTTTCCTACTTTTTACAATGATGTTCTTGATTGACCGCTCCATGCGCTCGCTGCATAATTGTTTAAATCTTGTCGATCGTGTAGGCCGACACCGATTCAAGCTCTTCCATTTCGTCTAGCACGGTTGTGATGATTTCGAATTTCACAAGTTCTCGCAAAGCTTACGGGAGAAATCAGTAGTATGACGTATCTGATTTTGTAAACAACGAGGGGAAGGAAGATTCAAACGTTAAATTGTTGAAATTGAAATTGTTGCCTGTAGGCATGTTTTTGAGTTCTTTCTTCGTTTTCTCGACAAAATTGTTGGAGTAGATCTTACGCTTCCGTATGGCCCAGAAATTCTCAATGGGACGCAGCTGGGGGACGTCGGACGGGTCCGATATTCAGCCGCTTCGTCTCCTCCAACGATCGCTTCGAGTAGTGGACCGACGCCAGATCCGGCCAGAACACCTCGTCTTCGCCCTTATGGTATTTCTTGATAAACGACGCAACTTCCGGCAGGCATTTCATACTATACATTTCCCCGTTCACGGCCAGTCCAGATCGAAAGAAGAGCGGCTTTGACATCCCCTTCTCGCTGATTGTCTGCCACAGCAGCACCTTCTTGGGGAACTTGGTGTGTGAAATGAACTTCACCTCGGAGCTCACTTCCTTCGTGGGGGAAGTAAAATACGAAGTACCCTGCTTGTCCTTGCAATCCAGGCCTGTCCTTGCAATCTCGTCGTACATCACCACCGCCATGTCGCAATTCGCTAGGAAAATCGAGTTGACCATCTTATTCAGCCGCTGCCGCTGCGCCATTGCCTGCAGCTCCGAAACCAGTGGACGCGACTTCCACTTCCTGACATGTATGTTCATGTTCGTCAGGTACTTTTTCACTGTTTTGCCGGTTGAACCGCTCCCCGGCCAAGCGCACGCAGCGATGTAGCCACTTTTCCCTCGGTATTCTTTTTCAGCATCCTTTGAAGCTTCTTGTCGCTCAGGGTCGTCAGCCGTCCGCAACCGAACTTTCTTTCGATGCTCTGATTGTTGTCTAATAATGCTGTAGATGCCGGAACAGGCGTATTCGGCGTCCACAAAGTGCCACACGATGTCCGTTTTCGACGCGTAGGGGTGCCGTTCTTCGAACGCGCAAACTTCTGAACGGAGTTGCTTCACTGTTTTTGCCGTCACGGTTAGAGTTCGACTGATAGAGCTGTCAAATTTTGTCTGTTGACTCATGGGTTACTATGACTGATGCTGCATGGGTAGTTTCGTCAGTGCGGGTGAAGGTAAACCCATGAAAAATCGGCAAATTTTTGTCCATTTGTTTAATGCATACGTTAATCGAGGCTGTAATTGAGCTTATGTCAAATCCGCTAGTAAATCGATTGCCACTGGTTTCATCCTGTGCAGAGCATGAGAAGTGGCTTATTTTGCCCCATTTCACCCAAAATCGATGTTTGCCAGTTTTTACTCCGATAACTACAATTGCCGCTGTGTATTTGCTTGACATGGAACATATATTATTTGAAAAACTTTGAGGAATCGAATGGTGTCATGCTGTGCCGGGGTCGATGCTTCTCCATTTTGCTCCATTTTACCCTGAACATGTGTTTTTTTTCAGTTTTTACTCCTACAATTATATTTGCCGCTGTATGTTTTTGGTACCAGTTTCATGCTGTGCCATCTAGTAGGTATAATTTTCAGCCAGTTTAATTTCATGGTGTCCTTTCCACATGAAAATTTACATCCCCATCTGCATTGTGCCATGTGAATATTATTACGGATGTTTTTGAAATATCCGCTGAAGAAATTTTTTGATTTTTTGGAGAATTTCCTTCAATATTATTTAGTTGTCTGAGCCTTTGTTGCTCTTTATCTTTTCACTTAATCTTTCATTCATTTTTTCAAGTTTATTTCAATCTGTTTCTTTTTTCTAACATCTTTTTCTTCATAATGCTCTTTTTTATTCCTACTTTATCTTCATACATTCTATCTGTCTACTTTTTTTACTTTCTCGTTGTTTCCAATTTTCAGTTGCTTGGTATCTCCCTATCTTTTTTTCACTTTCTCTCTCATTCGATTTTTTTTTGTTTCACTCTGTTCTTTTCTTCCTACACCTTTTTCTTCTTACTTCTCTTTTTTCTTTCTTCTCTATCTTCCTACTTCTCAATATTTCTACTATTTTTTCATCCAACTTCTTTCCCTTCGTACTACCAACTTGGCATTCGTTCTACTTCTCTTTCTTACTATTTTCATTCTTTCTTCTTCTTCAGTTTCAGTTACCTGATCTGTCCTTTTCTTTTTTTACTTTCTTCCCCTTTACCTTCTCACTTTCTCTCTCGTTCGCTTTTGAATTCTTTTTTCCGCTGTCGCTTTTTCCAACTTCTCTTTCTTTCTAATTCTATTTGTTCCTACCTCTCTTTCTATCTACTTCTCTTTCATTCTACTTATTTTTTTTTTGCTACTTTCCAGTCTTCCTACTATTTTTTTGTCTTTCTTTTTTTTCTTTAAACCTCTTTTTCTTCCTACTTCTCTGTTATCCTATTCTTTTTCTTTCTACGTCTCTTTATTCTTTTGCTTAAAATATTTTTTCTGTATCCAATTTTCAGTTGCTTGTACCCTCCCTTTTTTCTCATCACATTTTTACTTTTCCTTGGTTTTCTGTTTTTTTTTCTGTTTCTTTCTTCCTACTTCTCCTCCTTCTAATTTATTGTTTCTTCCTAGACAACTTTCTTTCTGCTTCTGTTTTAACCTACTTATCTCTTATCCTACTTCTTCTATTTCCTACTGAACTATCTTCTTACTAACTTTTTTTTCCTTCTTCTCTTTCTTCCTTCATGCATATATTTTTCCCTACTTGATATTTTTCCCTACTTTTCTTTACTATTTTTCTTTATACTTTCTCTTTGCATCGAATTTCCAGTTCCTTGTCCCCTCCCTATCGTTTTCTCACTTTCTTCCATTCATATTTTCACTTTCTCTCTCATTCGCTTTTTCGTTTACTTTACTTTTGAATTTGTTTTTCTTCTTGTTTTTCTTTTTTTCTATTTCTATTTGTTCCTATTTCTATATGTTGCTACACAACTTTCTTTCTACTTTTGTTATTTATCTACTTCTCTTTCTTTCTTCTCCTTCTTATTTATCTTCTTACTATTGTTTTGTCCTACTTCTCTTTTGTCCTTAATACTTTCTTTCTTCCTACTTGTCTTTATATATACAACTCTTTCTTCATGTTCTCCTACTTCCTATCTCTTTACTTTTTCCAATTTTCAGTTGCTTGTACCCTCCCTTTTTTCACTTTATTCCATTCAACTTTCCACTTTCTCTCTCATTCGCTTTTTCGTTTTCTTTTTTTCCTCTGTTTCTTTTTTTCGACTTCTTTTTCTTCCTAATTTTTTTTCTTCCGACTTCTCTTTTTTCCTGCTTCTCTGTGTTCCTACTTCTCTGTCTTCATATTCATCTCTTTTCCTACCTCTCTATCTTCCTATCATTTTCCGTTCTACTCATATTCCTTTCTACTTCACTCCCTTCAGACTTCTCCTTCTTGCTACTTGTCTTTCTTTCTACTACCCATTCTTCCTATGCTCTTTCTTCCCTATTTCGTTTTCTCCATACTTCCCTTTCCTACTACTCCAGTGGCTGTAAGTTATATTTTGTAAATACATATATTATATTCTATTACGTACATTACATACATATAATTATTAACAAAGTGTATGGTGCGTAAACAGGGCGCCAGATGAAGTTTTGGCTGCATTTCAAGCTTATTGCCTTCACAATTCGCTTATTGCTTGCCCTCAACTTAGTGTTGTTAATGCACTTTCACAGTTATTAATTAACGGTTTTCGGTGGCAGGTACTATATTTTTTTCATTAGTATGATTGTGTGGCAAGTACAATCATATCTTATGCCCAGGCAGCCGAGAAATTTTCCTTAACGAAAAATTCCTAGATCAGACCGGGAATCGAACCCAGTTGTTTTGTAGCTACGCCTTTACTGACTGGCTCAAGTCATGGAAGACAATTATGCCTTCCTTGATGGAAATCGTCAGATCCAGATCAGCGAAGGTCTTATTGTCTTCCGACAGTCTACAGTTAGTTTGCAAACCCTATTCTCAACAAACCACCAGACGGAAATCCTAATATGTATTGCTTACTGTTAATCTCCTGTAATAAGAGCGTTTCGTTGGAAGGAGACTCTCTATCCTGTCCGTGGATTTCGTGTAAGTGCTTCTGCTTCACACCCCCGTTTATGTACAGGTATGTTCAGTTTGATCTTGCCATTAGGAGGAACTGTATGCCATGGCAAGTCTGGCACTGGTGGTGGCTTCCTGTAACATATCATCACATCACTTTCGTTTCTTACTACTTTCATTTCTAAGTACTTCATGGATTACTTACTCAGGTAACCAATAAGCATTAGTAATGCAGTAAATCAACCGTAAATATGCATTTCAAATGCTACAAGTATTATATTAGCATTAGCATTGACGTTTGCACACCTCATGGATGGAGCTACGATGAGGAATAATTCGTTGAAGACCTGGCATGTCACCATGAGACGGAACCAAAAAACTGATATGTTTCTTCACACAATTATCTCCACGGAGACACTCCTCGATCGCTCACCTGGCCACGTCCATGCAACCGTTGGAGATAGGGAGGATTTTGTATCTACCTTAAGATGACACAAGGAACCCATGTAGTCTTCAGTAAATATCAATGGAAAAGGGAAATGAATAGTTGGAGAGAATATTTAAACAGAATGCCCTGTTTGGTGTGCAGAACAAAAAAAAAGGTCGTTGGGAGCATCTAGTCTAAGAAAGTTAAGTGATGCTCCATTTCTCGTTAACCGGTTTGGACCTAAGCATGTACTATGTTGGAGATGATAGAACTGTTGAAGGTGGTGGTGGTCCAGTATGGAAATATTCATCCAAATTCAACTCACACGACTAGACTTTTTGTAAAAGATTATTCTATGTTTGGCTTTCTAATTGTTCAGCCGAGTTACAGCGAAAAATTT
This sequence comes from Aedes japonicus, assembly GCA_034211315.2. Lineage (NCBI taxonomy): Eukaryota > Metazoa > Arthropoda > Insecta > Diptera > Culicidae > Aedes > Aedes japonicus. The sequence continues at coordinate 37,162 of JASCZW010005389.1, read as the reverse complement.
ACAGGATTGATGCACGCTAAGAAAACATTATTTGCCCGATTTGGCTTCATACCACTTCTCCACAAACGTGCAGTAGTGGTATGCGGATTTCATGGATTTTGTTCCGAAAGACAAGAATATATCATAATGGGCCATGTAAACTTTGGAAGACTAATGAAGAGACGAAAGACGAAAATAAAATGATGAGGGAGCGAAAAAAAACTACCGCACACTCTGACCAATAGCGAAAATTTAGACCTAAGTTTGAATGACACGCAGAATTATTCTCTTTTGATTGGAATCACGAACTGCACTCGACCGCAGAAACTTGATTCGGTAGCAGCGCCTGAACTTCCGTCTGACGATGAAAACCAGACAGCCCTTCAGGCGTCCGCGCCCTCTTACGCTTCGAATCTAATATTTCCGCAGCAAATTCATTCGTAAACATCTTTCCGAAACTAATTTAATTAACAGCCTACACTCAGCACGTTGGAACATTTTTTTAATTGTTAAAATTCAACATAAAAATATTTGGAATTCGAGGAAAAAAATGCAGCAAAAAACAAACACCTCACATTTTCAGCACGGCTTACTTCGTTTTCCTTTCAGATGCTATAAGCATTATCTAGGACAGGACCTGCCAGCTGTTAGTACAAAAACAAGACCATTTACCTGTCAAAAAAAGACCGTTTTTTATTGGTCGCTTTAACAACCACCTCTACCGCCTCCGTCGAGTTATGTTACAAGCAGGCAGTTTGTTGTTGGTGTGGCGGTGTTGCTAGTAGTCACTGCTTTTTCACTTTTTTCTTTTGTTGCAACTAGAACAAAAGTTCACTTCTGCAGTGGTTTATTTTAAATCAGTTCGAAATGAAGTGCAAAGCGATAAATTGTGATCGCAGTGATGTGTCACATCCGGGTCTCCATTTTCATCGGTTCCCGAGAGATCCAATCGTTCGCCGAAAGTGGGTGAAGGCCTGCATTGGGAACGCACCCCACAGCAGAATTTGCAGCGTAAGCATCAATGAAATTCAATGAAACCTTATCAATTAAAGTTTAGTTTGATGCAGGTTCATTTCCCGAACGACAAAAGAAATGTTTTTAATTACCTTATTTTCAATGGGATTACTGTGTAAACATATCTGGCAACACTGGAGCGACCCCCGTATCGTAGCAATCATAAATTTATAAGAGGTCATCTCTCTCTGAGCATTATAAAAGCATTATATCAGCATCTTGAATACTACCTGTTGTAAAGTTCAATTTCAAATGCTATTTAAATGCTTGTACCATGTAATCAGCATTTCGAATGCAAAACAGTATTGATGAAGCATGATCATAACATTGCAGTAAAGCACCCGTATGTTGGTCCAAAAGCGTCATAAGCATAAGATCAAAATCAGTTGATCTGCACTTCCATTGATCTCCGTTATCGCCAGCACCGCAGATGGACCAATGAAGATAACAATGATCTGCCAATCACATCTGGGTCTATTATCAGATATAGTATATATCCTTATCACACGAGGGCGATTGTGCAAATATAGTCGAACAAGGCTCCATTATGCAGGACTCTGCACGTGGAAGATGAGGATAACGCTTTTATCCAGGATTCTCATGACGCCGCACATATTTTCGCGATCAAGGATGATGCGGTGATCTTCCGACATGGAATTCTGCCGGTTGGTACTAATGTCACTTTGATCTTTTCCTGTATGCATAACTATGTACTGTTCTTTTCGCGCAATAGTTTTGTAAAATAAAGCAACAGACTTACCGCACTCCCAGTTGCCTCGTTGCAATTTTACAAAATTGGACACAGGCCAAAGACTTTAAATGGCTTTATTCCTATTCATTTATTTATTTCCGCTTCGTACTTACCTATCAACCATCAAGGAAATTTCGGATGATACCATCAGGTGCACATTCTTATTCTGGGTATCGAATTCAATTTATTACACTATTCATTAAAACGCTCAGCCATATCTACCGCCGACTGCGTGATCGGCTTCGTTGTTTCTTGCTTTTCTTCGTCTTTTTCTTGTGGTGTCGATCGTCCTCGTCGGACGAGTGAGCTCGCTCCCGCGAATGATCCCGCCGTTGTTTGTATTTGTGGGATTTCTTTTTCGTTCCGGAGGAAGTTCTTGCGTACGATGACGATGAGGAGGTTTTGTAACGGTGCTGGCGCCCGCGGTCACGCTCATCCGATTCGTTTGAATCCGTCTCGTCGTCGTCATCACTACTGCTGGCAGCATCTCGGCGTCGATCGTGTCGACGATCTTCCCGTGATCGACTACGTCGCTCGCGAGGACGACGGTGGCGATTTTCCTCCTCTAGACGATCCTCGCGGCCTCTGTTCTTGTGTCGATCCGGAGAACGCTCCCGTCTATCACGCTCCTGAACGTGATCGCGATTCGATCGCGAAGATTGAGATTTGGACGATGAGGTAGGTCGGGCTGCCGGAGGCGAATCGGACGGTTCACGCTTGATGGTCTTCCGATCATCGGATTTTTCCTCTTTTATTGCTACCGTTACACCAGAGCTAGGGGTGCGATTTTTGAATTCCGCGTATTTGGCATTATCTGTAAAAAGCAACAAAGATTTGAAATTTGTATGGCATAAATTATCGTTAAAAAGAGGGAACTCACTCAAAACTTTCGAGTATTTTTTGAACTCTGCATTGGACACCAACTGGAGCAGGTACTCATTGAGGGACTCCTGGTTTCCGCTGATTGAAAAGCGTACCACCACACGGGCATTTTCTTCATCTAAGCTTTGGACCTGAAAAAAGAAATAAAAAAAATGCAAATAAGAAAAGGCTACAACGATCTGCCGTGGTAGAACCCCCCGATTGAATGATGACACACTTGCAACGCGGCCGCAAAGATAGCCCTAATCTTATCGCGAACGAAGCGTATGTTTATCAAGTAAATTATCGGCTCAGTCTACAAACGCCCATCCGACTGACGTGACGTTATGACTACGGAGTCAAAAGTACCCCGATACGTGCAGGATGGCATCAAGAAGGCCGCCAGTATTCTGCAGTTCAGTAGCAATTACACGGTGGACTACGACTTCCGCACCGGCAGCTACAGTTCCGGTTGTGTTTCCATAGTCTACCAGATCACTTTGCGAGAAGAACCTCGCGAGGTACCGCTCCTTTGTAAGGTTCCACCGCCGGACGCAGACGAAACACTGTTGGCGCTGTTCGAACGAGAAGTGTTCGTCTATCAACGCCTACTGCCCACTTTTGTTCAGTTTCAGCAGGAGCATGACATACTGCCTGGGACGGAGGAGTTCATCTACGCTCCGATTTGTCATTATGGTTACTTCGATGCGAAGCGACGAGAAGGTTTGCTCATTTTTGAAGATGTGGGAAGACGAATGTTCGCAAATAAGAAAAAGTACGAACCGATCGATTATGACCACGGGCGGTTGGCCATGATCCAGCTGGGGAGATTTCACGCGGTTTCGTTGGCCATGAAGGAACAACATCCGGATCTGTTTGAATGTTTTCAGCAGTTGGAGGACGCAGCGAAGAATCGAGCCATGTCGATGGATGGATTCAAGGAGGCGATGGAGCTGTCGTTCGATCAGGCGATCGACACGTTGAGTGTTCATGAAGTGACGAAGAAGGATAAGCTGAATAGACTGAAGTTGAACTTTGTAGAGGAGTTGAACACGGTTGCGGACAGTGAGCTGACGGAACCGTTCTGCGTGGTGTGCCACGGGGATTACAGTTCGAGTAATGTGATGTTCAGATATAATGTAATTTATTTGATATGGTTTGTTATTGGGCAAGGGTAATGGAGAACTTTTTCGATTGTAGGGTGGTTTTCCAAACCGGCTGGTTATGCTGGACTGGCAGCTAGCGAAGTATGGATCACCAGCGCTGGACTTTCTACACTTTATGTTCCTGAGTACGGACGAATCGTTCCGACGCAATCACTACGACAACATGCTTCAAACGTATCACAATGCTGTGATGGATCACTTGGAGCGTTTGGGAGGGGAAAATGCTACGGAGCGGTTCCCACTGACTAGCTTGATGAGATTGCTCAAGACTCAGGGAAGGTATGCGGTTACGCTGGCAATGCTTCATATTCCCATGACAATGTTGAAGGCTACCGAAGAAGCTGGACATGAAGAAGCGATGGACAAGGAGAATGGCAAGAGGATTAGTGAACCGGCCGATGTCAAATATCATACCCGGATGAACGGGTTCCTTAAGGATGTGTTTAGGTTGGGTTATTTATAATTTGGTTTGGATTTACGAAGAATTGGGGAATGTTAATAATAAAGACGTTACAGTTTAATTCTATCCTTGATTTTAACCACCCATGATAGCTACTCTGTTATTTCCAAATAAGCTGTAATTAACAACATACAACCTCAATGGACGAGTATCTACTGTTGACCTAATACCACAGAGAACAGACATCCAGGCTCGAACATTTCCCCCCCAATTTACTGTGTAAACTTTTAAAAGCAAACCGTTGGAAAAACAACGCCGCCTAGTCTAGGTTTCACCAAACTAAAATTGACAGGCTATCAAATCTCAAGGTGGAAAAGTGGCGCCATCAACATACGATTCACCAAAACTAAGGGAAACGAGCTGTAATTTTAAAATGGCAGTTACAGAAATTTACACACGGTGGGCACTCCAGCTTGGATGTCTGTTCTCTGTGCTAATACTTAGTAAAACGGTAAGAATCCTGAGTAAAATTCTATACACATATCGCATAAGATAGCTTAAAACTATTTTTTTAAAATTAAGATCATGTATTTTCGTATTTGCTCTTCCATTATTGATCTGAACCAGTGTAGTTGCACAGAGAATCACATAGATGGTGCTTGGGGTTAATTTCCTTCTTCAATGAGTTAACAAAATCATTCTATTTATAGATTAGTACTGGCGTTGTCTACGTATTCACGGTCTTCAGGAATAGGAAAGATGATAAATGTGGCAATCGCTGTGAGAGATCGTGTTTACCTCTGCGTCTATTCTATTACCAAGAGAATTTGTGGCGCAGCGCCAAATTTTGCGCGTTATTGAGGGTTATTCCGAGAGTCGAAGTGAGGTTTGTCACTTGGTGAAGTGAGAAAAGTCACCTGCGGTGACGTGACTCTTCTGGGTAAATCAAATGGAGAGTCACGTCACCGCAGGTGACTTTTCTCACTTCACCAAGTGACAAATGTCACTTCGACTCTCGGAATAACCCTCATTATGTTTCGAAATAAATCCCTACAAATATTCTTAGGAAATTCAAAACATAAATCCAACAATTTATTTATATGTATACGCGCTTCATGTGAATGTTTCGAATCACAACAATTCTCCTCTCTCCCGAAAATAAACAAAACATCATTGCGCTCTCATGAATATGTCAAAAAAAAGTCGCCATCTAAGTGGTTGTGCTTAGGAGCGTAAACAAAATGTTTATCGAATTTATTCGCGGATAATTTGTTCTTCAGTGATAAACGTGTGTATTTTGAAAAGCCAACAGGTATGATATTTAATTCCATGCAAATGTTTCATAGAAGTATTAAGTGTATGTGTCATGATCTGCGTTTTCTCCTGCGCACAAATTGGGAACACCTTTTTTAGTTGCGTTCCTAATCTTTGTTTAAGGAGTGTATCGAAAATAAGCTATCCACAAACTTTCTTTCAAATTATGTTGAAACCCGATATTTTATTCATACAAAAAATTGATCCTTTATTGTACGAGGTTAAACTTGAACATAATGAAGACCGGATGAAATTTAAGTTATTCCTTCACGAATTTTCGAACTTTGGATCGAATGCTCTTCATCAAGTTCCGGACAAGTGTTGCATCGCATTTTTGGACGCTTGAGCCCAAATTTTTTTGAACTCCTGCATGTTCCCAGCTGCCTTACCAGTCTTCTTGAAGACCCCCTTCACGATTGCCCAGTAACGTTAGATGGGTCGAAGCTGAGGGCAATTTGGTGGATTGATATTTTTCTCGACGAAATCTATACCCTTTTCCGGAAGCCAATTGAGAGTGGTTTTGGCATAGTGAGCCGACGCTAAATCCGGCCAAAATAGTGGAGGTGTACTATGCTTATTATATAAAGGCAACAATCTCTTCTGGAGACGCTCAGATCGATAGATTTCCGCATTTATAGTTCCGGTAGTGTAAAAAATGGTTGACTTCAAACCACAGGAACATGTTACTTGCCATACCAGTACCTTTCGACCGAATTTCTCCACCAACGACCACCACCACCTTTCTCCCCAACGACGGCAGTAAAGTATTGTGGACCTGGAAGGGTTTTTGAGTACTCCTTTACATAGGTCTCATCGTCCATCAAAACGCATGCATCCTTACGCTGCAAAAGACGCGAATACAATTTCCGGGCCCTTGTTGCTGCTCGCTTCTTCTGTTCTGCACTTGGTTTCGAGATTTTCTGCTTCTTGTAGGTCTTCAGGTGGTTTCGCCTTTTGATACGCTGGATCATTCCGACACTCGTTCCTGCTTTTTTGGCCAAATCACGTATTGACATTGATTTGTTCTTCATGATTAGAGATACCACTTTCTGCTTCAGTTTCGGGTTGGAAGAACCGGGTTTTCTGCCTCTTCCTGGTAGCTCATCCAAAGAACAGTGTTCCCCAAACTTATTAATGATGGTTTTAACACTCGCATGATGAATTCCAAACCGCTTCGCCAATTTTCGCATAGTAATACCCTTCTCACTTTGCCATGTGTCCAGAACCTTAATTTTCACTTCCTTCACTTCAATACGCGACATTTTTAAAACGCAGAATTTGAACCGCACAAACAAGTAAACAAAAGAAAGCTAACAGTCAAATGCACAGCATGCAGTGTTCAGAGCATAAAAAACCATCACAAATACATGCGTACAACGCAAATGTATGTGGATAGCTTATATTCGATACACTCCTTACAGTTCAAATAGATATGGCACCACGCAAATACATGAACTATTTAGAGTCTTAGCTAGCAAATGCGATGGCAATGGTCAGAAAGAGTGTCTCCATCCGTAAAGCTGCTGCTTCCTTCCATGTTCCGGAAAGCACAGTGCGTAGAAAACTGACCACAAGTCGGTTGGAGAAGATCCCCGGAAGGCCAACAGTTTTAACTAAAGAGAAGGACGAGCGCATAGTTATATGGATCACCGATATTGCCAAGGTTGGATTCCCAATTGACACTCAACGTTTAAAGACGTATGTAGCTTCCCCTTTACGAGTGTCAGCAAGAGAAAATCCATTCAACAACGAGATTCCAGGCCGTAAGTGGATAAAGCTTTTTCTCACACGACATCCGAACATAAGTCGACGAATCCCAAGTGCACTTTCAGCAACGAACAACGTTCTGAGCAGATCCGGGGCTGGTTTGACGAAGTGAGGACATATTTGGAATCAAACCATCTGGATCTGGTTATACAAAATGCCGAGTGTGTATTTAATATGGATGAGTCATCGATTCGCCTTGTTCCGGCCAGGGAGGAAGTGTTGGCGCAAACAGGTGAAACATACGTTCACACAAGTAACGCAAATTATGAAAAGGAATGTTATACGGCGTTGTTTGCAGCAAATGCGGCAGGTGTGTTGTTCACCATTGTGATTGATTCCCGTGCTAGTGCTGATTCCGGATGGATGACAGGGGACCACTCTCCAAATGGTCGGTGTAAAAACAGTCTATCCGGGTGGATGACATGCTCACTACTATTCAAAATGAGTTACAGTAGCATAATATAGTTCTGATTTTGACTCGACACACTAGTAGAGTGGCGAACTTTAGACTCTGACACCCTCAAAAGAGCTTGGCGACAAGATTATTTTAAACCCACCTTGCAAATGGGTTCAAAAAGTACGACCCGTGCCATAGAATCCGGATGCTGTTAATTATGACATGTGATACAACTTTGGGAAAAACAATACGTCAATACAAGATGACCTGCAAAATGTGATGACCGTGATGAAACCAAGCAAGCAATCATCTGGCTGACTTTGAGTATCGCATGAGTGGTCACAACTGAACTACACAGCAACGAGTCCGGGGCTGCTGAAGATACCAATTTATTTTATATTTGACAACAACTTAAGAAAAAAGCTAACGCAGAAGCGGCATATAACAATCAAGTTGAGGCGCCTACTTTAGACGATAATCTAAACATGAGTGTAGAGGACAATTTTTACGGTTTCGGAATCGATGAAGAATGAAGGTGGGTTGGTTTATAAAAATTTAAAGCAAATGTGTAAGTTTTCAATTTCAAAAAATGTTTATAACAGAGGAGCGTGATAATTTTAGAAGGATCGCAGCAAGCGCTGCCCGCAGACGGTTAAGTTTTGCGTGAGCTGTCACGTTTTTTCTGTTTGTTATAAATCGATATTTGTGAATTTAACTTCGAAAATTTTAGTAATGAGAGTGGTAACGGTGCTGCGACTGCTGCTCTTCAAGCATTTCAAAAAGCCCCGGGTATAATAATTTAATAAAATGTCCGATTACGCGTTTTTTTTTCGAGTGTTGCTAGTGTTTCCGCATCGAAGTAAAGATATGGCTAGGAGCACATTTTTAGTAAAACTGACAAGGAAGTCAAAACGGTAGTGCTGATAGCCTTTGTACCGTCGGATTTCTATACAATTCCGAATCGGGATGAGGACCAGCGAAGCAAGATCAAGATAACAATCAAGATGGAAAGTGCTCAGCCGATGCCGTTCCTGGTCTCAGCCGCCGGTGGTGATCGTTGTCAGAGTTTCATAGTGGCGGCCGAAGCAGCGGAAGCAACCAAATGGCGTAATCAATTCAACAGCCGCAGACCGAACCCTATCAGTTTCGCGAAGTGAAAAAGAAGGACAATCTGAAAATGTCCTGCTAATATGAAATATGAGGGTCGGAAGGAACGGCGATTGGATCAGAGTGGAACGTGGTTCAGTTGAAAGATATCGACAGCAATGCCATGTCGACAATAGTACTGGTCCGTGGAGGAACAGGTTTACGACGAGAAGTTTGCCGTTCTAGGTGTTTGTGGGATACTGTGTATCCGAAATGTCCGGAGAGAACGCTAACCAGTTACACCCCGGAATGGATTTTTAGACAATTGAGAGGCGGTAAGTGCTCTAAAAACGCGGAGCAAAACAGGTAATTGTTATCCTTTTATCCCCTGAATTGTATGAACTATATTATATGATCAAATCTGATTTAATCACTTATCAAGGTGAATCCTGATCCATCGACCCCTACCCTACTAACATAGAAAAGACTCCTTCCTGTGACCTTTGTGGGGATGCAGAGGTAAACACGGTCCCTAAACAGCAAAGCACCTGATTGCAAGGACGCGGCCGGCGCCGTTATTGATTATTAAAGAAATTGAGTCACTGAAACGTGTACAGTGAGAATGGCCGGTTACTCCCAACCCCATTCGGTTGTTTCCAGGGATGCCAATGTTCCAGTTTAAACTAAATTCTTTCAGTTTTTTTACGGGATCCAGTCAAACAGTTAAATCTTCAAATCATCCAGTTTTTCTAAATTTTGTCCAGTTTTTTCCAGTTTTTTTTACACGACCCTGTTTGCAAGATTTGATTTTACAAATCAATTGTTGATTTTATTTTAGAATGTAAGAAGAGGCTGGTGCTTTTGTTAAACGCTCTACACTGAAGAAACAAAGTACCCAAAATTAAGTTCATTTCACCCAACTCTGGAGTTCCGTGCGGGAAGCCAAATTTGAGTATATGCCATAGTACTCAAATTTGAGTAACTCTCCTCAAAGTTTATGGTAGTTAAATTTAACCTAATGCAATAAAACTTGTAAAAACCAAAAAATGGGCACGGTTAGTTAAAAAAAAGTTATACAACATTTAAACTAAAGTGCCTTTCTTGTGATGATAGAATAAAAAGATAAATTTTCTTCATAATTTTATTGATTTTGTTTATTTCTTAATTTCCGCTATTTTTAACAATAACGGACAGATATAGGTCAAATAACAAAAAGATGCAAACGACTTCCATTTTTACTCAAAAATGAGTTGTCAATGAAGCAATCTTCACCTGATGTGCAGAATCAAATTTACCCATCTCTCCAGTTCAACAACAGTACCCAATTTTAAGTTTATCTGTCACATGAAGCTTCTTGAAGTTAATTCGACAAGTGTGCATCATTTGAATTAAAGAAGTGTGAGCAAGAGGAAAAACAAAGATTTTTCCACCTTCGTGTGTTAGACAAAGAAAAGGGATTAAACGTCGAAGGTCCGGTGGGCTATTCGATTTTATATATCACTAGCTGAACCTAGCGCGAGCACTGCTAAGCTTGCAACTAAATTCATGAAAATTAAATTGAACTGGTACGTTTATTGTTGTTTTACGGAATGAATTTTTTTTTCACTTCTATCAGAACATGCTTTTAACATGAAAAATATACAATTTGTGTTTTAGTTGTCTGTATAATTCACATGTTTGGTTGAAAATTGTGTTTCATATGTATGAGAGCCTTCCCCTATTCTAGAAGAGGGGAGGTCGCAAACCACCATGAGAACTTTCTCCAGCCATAATATCCTTTGCATACAATTTTTCTCGCCGATCGGTTCAGTAGTTTCCGAGTCGATAGGTGTCAGAAAAGCAGACAGACAGAAATGCTTTTTTATTATTGGAATCCTGCCTCTAAAAACCCCCACATGCCAAATTCGGTTTCATTTGCTTTATTAGTTCTGTTATGCAGAAATTTGTGTTATATTAGTGTGAAAACCCCTCCCCTACCAGGCTGGGTCTCAAACTACCATAGAAACATTTTTTGCCTTAAAAAATCTCTACATGCCAAATTTGATTCCATTTGCTTGATGAATTCTCAAGTTAAGCAGAAACTTGTGTTTCATTTTTATGAGAGACGCCCCCCTTCAGAAGAGAAACATTTATTGCCTCCAATAAACCTTTCTGGCCAAATTTGATTTCATTTACTTAATTAGTTCTCGAGTTATGTGAAAATTTATTTTTCATTAGTAATTAGTATGGGAGCCCCTATTTCAAAGAGGGCAGGGGTATCAAACTACCATAGAAACATTTATTGCTTTCAAAAACTCCCACGTGCCAAATTCGGTTCCGATTGTTTGATTAGTTCTTGAGTTATGCATACATTTATGTTTGATTTGTATGAGAGCCCCTATCTGCAGAGGGGGAGGGGCTCAAACCATCATACGAACCTCATTCAGCACCAAAAACGCGTGCATACAAATTTTCATCGCCATCGCCAAAAAAAGGTTGATATTTTGAACCACTTTTGGGTGATGGATAGAAACGTACCGCATAAGATGCGCATCCAGTGTACATATTTCTTGGAAGAGAGCACTGAGACTCGGTTGATAACAATATGTGAATATAAATTTCAATTTTTCGATATCAATCAGCTGGCTATCTGTAAATTCACGATAAAAAGATAACTGACGCAATCGCAGAGCACCCAAAGTTTTACCTTCATATATGTGTGTTTATCATAGGATGCTTGCAAAGTCTCTGGTGCAATTTAAATTCCATATAAAGCTAAAACCAGGCGTTTGCTAAGTGCGATTTCAAAAAGATCTAAAAGTTAGAAAGGCAGACCAACCGTAACTGCAGTAGCCCATTTCGAAAACGCTAGTGTTCCGATGATACACATTTTCATTTACAGTCAGCTCCAATATATCAAGAATGAACTACGTACTATCATTGCCACTTTCAATCAAGTTGAGGTAAGTTAATTTACTTGATTGACGCATATAAATTATATAGAAACATTAATCAAGAATAAACTTACCTCATCAATGATTGTCCTAACAATGTTTCAAATCTAGAACATGTTCAGCCATGATACTCTTGAATTAGTCATAACAGAGTCAGCAGGGGCGTCATCAAAGTTGGTGCGCAAAATCAAACTGGATGGGAAACATTTTCTTCAGTGTACTGCGGAGCTTCGGTATGGAAGCACTCAGAGAACTGCCCATGAGCGAACAGAGCTGCATTAACGAATTGAGGACTGGACTTGAGTGGATCTCTCCGGAGCACTGAACTCGGCTCTGCAGGAACGTATTGATACAGATTCCGGTTAAGGGTCAAGCTTCAATCTTGAATTACTCCGATAATAATTGTTTTGTATTATCAGGCAAACACAGTGAAAAAAAATGCACGTCAAACTTTCCACAAACACCGCCTACTCACTTTTTTTTTAAATCCCGATTTGTAATATAATACCCCGTTCAAACTATAACTTATATTACGTGATATAGGCTTTCTTGATATCAGCATCCATACATCTAGTTTTCACTGGAAATAATGTACATGGAATTTGACATCAAGTTACTCTATATCAAGTAATCTAGGTTGTAGTGTGAACGGGGTATAGGTCGGATATAGTGTCATCTGATCATCTGATGTGATTGTGTGCGCTTCAAACTCGTTTGGTAGATAGAATGAAAATTTATGAAGATTTTAAAGATTTACTGTAGCGCTGCATCTGGAAATGATTTTTCTAAGATTGATTTGCTAGCTTGAGATTTTTAGATTATCTTGAATCGAGATTCGGATGTGTCGCAGCCCCAGATTATGTTCGACGTTATGTTTGACGTATAGAACAAAGAAAAACCCCATTGTAGGGTGTGACTTGTTTCAGTTTTCAACTGGAATGCGGACACAAATTATTCATGGGAAAAAAATGATTTCGTAGCAACAACAGCTTTCATTTATATCACTAGCATCAAGGGGGACGGTCCATGCTATCTCTCGTATATGTTTGTTATCAGCAAAATCTAAAATCAGATATTATTTTCTTTCTTTCATAAATGCGGGTAACTTGGAGATAACTTACTGGCCTGTCGAGTGAAGCTTCGAGATAAGTGCAGGCCCAATTTTCATTGGCATGATTTAGAAAACTTCAATAGTATTTTTAACCGACGCACCATAGAAAATCGCTTCTATTTATTCTACATAGTGGCGAGAGCTTTAAGCAATCTGACATGACGCGCTGTAAAATATTGCTTTGGAAATTTTTGAAAATTCACCTAGGTAAATTGACTAACCTAACACTCTTTTCGTATGGAAGTACAAGAGATCCAAAACTGTTCGATCTGCTTCATGGTACATAATATGCAATTTCAATCGCTATTTTGATTAAAACTTTCCAGAACTGGTCACGATGGGAACTATTGTTATCAGTGCTGCTTAGTTCATCTGCAAGACATTCGCTCTTACACAACACACGGCGATCTCTCTTTTGTGTAAATCGCGCCAAACCAATAGGCGTCCCCCCGAAGTACGATATAACAAATGTGACGCAGCAGGCTTTGGTATTCGTGAAATGGGGTAATATAAATTGGTGGTGAGTTATGCCATGTCGAATGATCGTAATATCGAATGTTTTTCTGACATAGCTCGCTCAGCAATATTTACGAATGTTATATCTATATATGTGGATCTTATATGAATGGCATTGGCAGGGTGCATCATTCTTCTCATAGGCTGCCGGCAACAGCCTAATCGAATTGTTTTGGCTGAAGTGGGCAGCATCGAGCAACACTATCGGCGCAACGCATGTGTTCGGAATTGTCTTGCCATGATGTGATGCACACGGCACTAACACAATAGAGAATCACGCACGCAGGCAAATGTACATAAGAATTTCATAAGAACCATTTTCCAATTTAGTCACTAGTAGAAATTCTCCTGTTATTCAATATGAAATGAAGTTTCATTGGTAAATAAGTTCGTATGAACTCAAAGCTCGAAGATTAGTAACAGAAACTCAGGAAACGGGAAATATCGGTGAGATCATCGTTTAAAATTTTTTAATTTTTTTTCATAAAAATTTTATAACATTAAAAATTTCTATTATATTAAATTTGACATAACTTGGATATGGTATGGTATGTCCACGCATACTTCATCCCCTGTAGATTCACACAATGCGTTGTGGTTCAAATCTAGCAGCCAGGCCGCTTTGACGCTTGCAGCGAATCATTGATATGTTGCAAGCATCAATATTTACAAAAACAAAAAAAAATTACGTCTTCTAATCCAATTATATCCACGATAAACTTCTCGTGCTGATTAGATTAGATGAATTTCTCAAAACCCGAAGAAGATAAATATTGAATAGAATCAATCTTCCCAGGGTAAATGTTGGCTTCGCCACTGTTACTTTTTCAGCAACCAATTTTGTTTATTAGTTCGTTTATTTGCGAGGCTCAGACGTGTGTAACACTTTGCGGAGCCGATAATCAATATTGTTATTAACATTGCATTGCATTTTGGTGTAAGTAAGTGGGATGCCTATTACTCGTGGCTGGCTCGAGGTTAATGGGTCACATTTTCGTTTGGAAGGGGCTAAGTAGGTAACTTATTTAAGCCATTATTTGCTGCCCACGGTTGCGACAGCTACCAAAGCCTCGGTCCCTGTAGACTCTTTCAGGAATTTAACCGCAGATTGGTGACATTTGAAACATTTGGAATTACTGAATGTAACCTAACTTGTAACTTGTCCAAGCGTTTTGCCAACTTTGAAATCTGACGTACTAATGGGAAAAATTCATTTTGTGAAATTCTTCTTTCATAAATCTCGCCTTCTTGTGCGCCCACCTTTGCTAGAGTGTCCGCCTTCTCAATGCCTGGAATTGAACAATGTGAGGGGACCCATACAAAGGTAATCCAATATGATCTCTCGATCAACGCACTCATCTGCTCCTTTATTTTTGAAATAAAGTATGATGGGTGCCTCACTGTTAAGCAACCAATTTTGAAGCGTCTAATTCAGTATGTTTTCCATCAAAATACTTTACTGATACAGGGTGACAAATAGAATCATACGTGCTCAGTCGGTTAGAGGGCAGATACAAAGCAACACCATGCTGAAGTTGACTGGATTCACTACCCGGACTGATCTAGGAATTTGTCCTAAAGGAAAATTGCTCGACTCTCTGAGCATAGGGAATGATTGCGTTTGGCTCACAAATATACTAATGCAAAAATGATGCAGGCATCGAAAGCTGCTAATTAACTAAAAGAAAAAGACGTCAGTCTATAAGAAGAACAAGAACCAGTGCTGTAAATACCCACTTAGAAATTATGAATTTTATACGAGACGTAATTCATGTTTGTAAAAAGTCGGGGAACGTAAAGAAAGATTTCGTGTAATATTATGTCTCCTGAAACTGACACATACGCAATTCAACGAAATATGTGTTTGATTGAATTTATTTTCTCATCTCTTTCAACTCATTTTTATGTGCTAAAGGACGCTTGCATGTTTTGGTCTCAGGGGACTGAAATTTTCATGGCATTTAGGGATCGAAAAATGATTTTCTTTTTAAAAATTCTTTTATATACAACTTTATAACTTCTGATCCACATGACTGTTTTTACGGTTGATACCTCAAACAAAAGATTTTTTATTGTTGTTTCAAGTAAAATTACGAAACCTTCAGAAATATTTAATATTATATGATAAAATTAAGTATCAATGGTTTTTTCTTGGTTTTTCACTGTTAGGGCTTTCTTAACCAAGGTAAACCAAGACTTGAAGGGCGTGGGGCGCAACCGAGGATGGAGAGAAGCAGCGGCTAATGGGTGCATTGGCGTAGAATTGTTGACGAGGTTTTATCAAAATATGGTGCAGTCTTACATCCTCCTCCTGCATTTTATCGAGAAGTTGCTCTATTTTCACCGATTATTCACCTCTCTACAATCAACATATGACTTACTCCAATTGCGAATGAAAACAATATGGCGCCCGGTTGACAGATAAAATGCCGAGCCTCGCCTTACAATACTGCTAAACCAATATTTCGGCATGATTAGCAGCTGAGGTCGGTTGAAGTTTGGTTAACGTTTGTGTTCGGCACCTAGTGTTGCTGATAATCGGTTTAACAATTAAGCTACCCGATATTTCAGTTTCAAGTGATGCTGAGACTCGAAATCGTTCGATTTTTTGCCGAGTTATCAGTTATATATGGAAATGCCGAGTGAATTCAGCTAAATGTTTAACCGAGCCCGTGAACAATTTTAAGTGTGTATGTTAGAATAAGAGCAATACACTGTTGGACAAATTACACGACTGATCAAGGACAACCATTTCATCATACATCGTACTTAAAAAAAATCAGCCTCTAAAACGCGTTACCTACATATAAATCTAACTGAGTCGATAAGACTACTTACAGCACTGTTAAGTTAAAGATGAGGAAATTAGCTAAATGCGATAAGGAATAAGCTTGGAATGCCAGGAAAAACAACTCGAATCCAGAATTTGAGTTCGCAATTTATTCAAGAATTAGGTAAGATTTCTTATTCACTTAGGTAAGGGTCCTCCATTAGCTCAGCCGGTTAAGGCGCGGCTACAAAGCAACACCATGCTGTAGGTGGCTGGGTTGGATTCCCGGTCTGGCCCAGGATTTTTTGGTTAAGGAACATGTATGA
This sequence comes from Aedes japonicus, assembly GCA_034211315.2. Classification (NCBI taxonomy): domain Eukaryota; kingdom Metazoa; phylum Arthropoda; class Insecta; order Diptera; family Culicidae; genus Aedes; species Aedes japonicus. The sequence goes on along the minus strand of JASCZW010005389.1, from coordinate 20,771 downwards.
TTGTACTTGCCAGACAATCATACTAATGCAAAAATGGTACCCGTCATCGAAAGCTCTTAATTACTAACTTTGGAAGTGCATTTAGAACACTAAGTTGAGAACAAACAATAAGCTAATTGCGATAGCAATATGGTTGAAACGCTAATAAAGAAGAAGAAGAAGCAGAAGAAGAAGTAAGGTCTGTTTATTATAGAGATTTTCAGTCTGTGGCTAGGTTTGATCAAAGATTTTCCCAGAAGTTTAATCTAACTTTCCAGGTTTGATGAGAGCAACCCAAACAACACAAAACTGTCAGAATTGGTTAAAACAACGTGATTGTGACTTATTTGAGTCACATTGAAGTTTCTTGGACTGATTTGCAACAAGTGTGCCACTGCAGAACTAAATGTATTCGACAAAAGGACTAGAATCGTTACTTGGGACATTGATGTTTTTTCGAATAATTTTTAAACTTAGAGAAGATAGTATGTTGTTATGAGATCGTCAGAGGTGTCTCGTGAACTTGCACAAGGTGTTCAATCTTGAAATAAACTGCGCTCAGTTAGCATAGCATAGCATAGATGACCCTACGCTTCTTAGTTGCATCGTATGATCCGTGATTTACCAGAACAAGCAAAATTGCACAAAGGTACAGTGAATTGAGCTTGCAATTAGTTTTCAATTCTCAATCTGCATGTTTTGAGAGTTCAAGCTATACAGAGTCAATAACGGTGCTGGCTACTTCCTCATGGTAATCGGAGAAGAAAGGAATGTTTGTGTGACAACCGCTGCTACCAGACACCGAGGAATCCTCTGCATCCCACGGTTGTCGCGGGAAAGACCTTTGGTTAGTGGGAATAGTTCATGAAATCTTTTGGATCTTTCATAGTAAGCAAAGAACCAAGTGACCCGAGTTAAATACAGGGTGAAGAAATATTATCCGTATTTTTTTTCTCACTGTATAGATTTGACAGATACTGGAATAAGCACATCTATTGTGTATGTTGCTTTGGTTCATTACAAACAAAAGCAGACATTTTCAATTGAATTCGTTCACGCGTAGTGTCACAATGAAACCAAATCCATTACGAAGTGCGAGGATTGAGCTGTATAAGCAAGGAAACCTCTGCTGTGTTTATCGCTAGGACATTGAAAATGCCAATAAAAACAGTTCGAGGTGCTATAAAACGATACAATAAGCTTAAAATATCGTTCAAGAAGGGGCAGAAAAGCACTGAGAAGACCTCTCAGAACCGAAGTATACTTCTTAATGGGGTAATCGAAATTCTAGACGGTCAAAAATGGCGAAATCATTGACCCTGACGTACATTCATAGTTGACCAAGTCGACCCCAAATCAGTGCGAACTATTCTTTATGAGGATTTAGGATTATGTTCTTAGAAATTTTCAAAGAACCACTAGCTAAATGACAGGATGAAAGACAATCATTACTGGAAAGCAAAAATGTTGTTGAAGAAGTTCGGTAATGGACGTCATCGTACAATTTTATTCAGCGATGAGAAAAATTTTCATTGTGGAGCAATACCACACCCACCAAAACGATCGCCAGCTTCTGCCGAAGGGCTTCTTTAACCGTATGAATATTGCTAGATCACACTGTCCAGCTTCGGTGATGGTTTAGGCGGGAATTACTGCTTTCGGTAAAACCCTTAAAATTCATTGAGAAAGGCGTCAAAATCAAATAATCAGTCTATCAGAATCTTCTGACGGACACTGGGCACCTACACATTTAGGTGAGAACAAATGGACATTTCAACCAGATTTGGCACCATCATATCTAGCAAAGAAGACGCTGGAACTTTGTAACAAGCTTTTCCTGAGATATTTGAACAAAGATGAATGACCTTCCTACTCTCCTGACCTGTATCTAATGGATTACTCCGTCTTGTCCGTTTTTGATTCCAGAGCCTGTACTAAGCCACACATCGTTGGATCATTTAAAAGCCAGTCTAACCAAAGCCTGGGATGCTATATTTATAGAGGAACTAACGTCTATTGATGATGATTTCCCTAACCGATTGAAGGCGTGTGTAGCCAGAGGAGGACATTTCGAGACATCGATGTAAATATTACTATTTATGTTAGTGTATTTGGTGTGGTGTTCAGTTCATTCTCTATTCAGCCGACTGTTGGCTGTCTGTGACACTCACAAAGTTTGATACTGGTCTACTCGGTCCTACGGTGAGTATGGTGAACCTTTAGTATGGAACTAATGTAGCTAATGAATTCTGATCCACACCTACGGCCCACCAAAAGCCGTGCTCAATAAATTCTCACAGAGAAATAGCTCTATTTTTCTTTGTTCAGTGCTTACTCAATCACCATCCATAATCGAAACAATAAAAACGAGTGCGTCAAACCATCGTTACAACCGTTCATTGCTGATGCTCGAAGCAGACTCTCTTTAAGTAAACTGTGATTTTATCAAACAAACCGACATGTAGCATGAATTCTAGATTGCGAAAACAAATAACAGTCAATCTGTATGAAAAGTGATCGACTCTGTAAATTTTAAAACTGAAGTGCACTTGGCAAAGCGAATCCAACCTGCTAGCATGTCTTTTGATTAGTTGGCGTAGCAGTTTTTCAACACGTTGTTCGTACCTTTATTCCCATAAAATTCGTAAGGCAGCAATTGTGCAGATGTACCTCATCAAATAGATGGAGCGAGTGTAGAAAAGTAGAATATTTTACAAGAACACCATTATGAGCAGTTTGTTGGTGATTTGATGCTTCCAGCTAGAAAAAGTAGTGCACTTTTCTGTTCAATATCATGCACATAAATGAAGCGTCATATAACACACAAATTTACATTATAAAAACTGTGAAGTACAGAGATATTTCAAACATTGTTTGCAAAAGATATCAAAAAAAAATGTATTATTGCGGTATCTTGTGAAATGAAGTACAATTTAACACTTATCAATATTTACATCAAAATTCAGGTTATTTTTCCATTACTAGTTTACTAAAGCTTAAACATATTTTCAAAGGGAGCGATGAAAGTAGTCTCTTTCCGGTTATTATTTATTATTCCTGTTTCATCTTAAAAGCATTAGCGATTTCGAAATGCAAGTGTTATCGAAGAAATGTTGAAAGTAATGCATTCACAGCTTCAACTTATTTTTTAAAGCGTTTTTTTTTATAAAGTGGTTGAACATGGTGAGATCATTCCAAATATTTATAACATGTACAAATTTAAAGGTCCATTTTCGGTATCTATAATCGACTGTAAGCAAAACGCGTACGAATACCAGCTTCCACTGCCCGCTAGATTTGTTAGCTTCAGCAATGAGTGGAAACACGCAAGAGCATCATGACAGTTATACAGGATTTTTTCCTTATAGTAAATTGATTCCTTGTAGAGAACGTTTTCTAATAGCAAAATATTCGTTCATCTATTTATTCGTTTATTATAATTTGTACTGGCTGAATAATTCAACTATGAATGTACGTCAACGATAACTATCAAAAAGTTAAGCATTATAGTATCGAATATTGAAGCAAATGGCCACTTCGCGGTTTTTTTACGTGATGTTGAGCATGTTATGGTTGTGGTATGTTGATCAGTAAAACAACTGACTGTCATTTCAATAATCTTTCGATCGAGATAGTTTTAAATAAAAAAAAAAAGGATATTAAAATTACATTTGAGGAGAAACAATCAAACGTTCTAGAGTATGTTGTAATTTGTAAGATAGAATTTTCGTAGAACTGTTTTCCGAGAGAACAAACCATTTTTAACAAATAAAATAAAAAGAGTGAAGAGGATTCATCCTTCAAAAGAAGTTAATGGCGGTTAATAAAATGATGAACAGGCATGTCCGATTTCAATCATAATATCATTTAAGAGAGTCCCAAAAACAACTCTTTAAGCCGTTCAGGAAGATCCCCAGTGAATCCATCAAACTATCTAAGAAGAACTTCAAATCTGAAAAGTTTCTAGTTAATTCAGAAATAATAAACATTTTCAGGAACTGGGAAACACTTTTTAAAAGTTAATATTGTTAAGCTATAAAAAAATAAGCGTAAAAGATAGTAATATATATATATATACATGTTTTAGACAAAAAAGAAGATTCAAGAACCAAGGAAACATTATTTTAACAAAATGCAGCCTTGTAAGCCAGATCAAACCAAATAATAAGCTTGGAATGAGCATTGACCACCCGAGGTTGCTGCTCCACTATTGCCAGACCATCTACACAATGACAAACCAACAGGTGATGCATGTGACTAATCACCATCTCCATAGAAATATGTTTTGCTTTCAAAAATCTACACATCCTAAGTAACAATTTTGGTTTTATAAGGATTCTGAGGAGCATGAATTAGACTTCAAGAATGCTATAAAACCATGATAAAACCAGCAATGTTCTTTGGGATGCCAAATTTGGTTTCATTTGCTTGATTCGTTCTCGAGTTATGCAGAAATTTCTGTTTTATTTGTATGGGAGACCCACCTTCCAGAGTGAGAGGGGTCTCAAACTACTATGGAAAAAATGCTGCTTCCAAAAACTCCGACATGCCAAATTTGGTTTCATTTGCATGATTAGTTCTCGAGTTATACAGAAATTTGTGTTTTTTTTGCATGTAAGCCTCCCTTTCAGAAGAGGGGGGGGGGGTCTTGAACTACCATAGAAACATTTATGGCCTTCAAAAACTTCTACATGCCAAATTTGGTTCTATTTGCTTGGCTAGTTCTCGAGTTATGCAGAAATTTGTATTTCATTTGGATCGGAGCACCCTCTTTCAGAAAGTAGAGAGGTCTCAAACCACCATAGAAACATGTTTTGCTTTCAAAAATCTCCACATGCAAAATTTGGTTGCATGATAAGTTCTCGAGTTAGGCAAAAATATGTGTTTCATTTGTAAAGTAATCCCATTTGTAAAGGTCTCTGACCATAATGAGAACCTTTCCCGGCCCCAAAAACCTCTACATAAAAATTTTCACGACGATCGGTTCTGTAGTTTCCGAGTCTATAAGGATCAGACAGATAGACAGACAGACAGACAGACAGAAATTCATTTTTTTTTGTTATGTATAGATAGATTTGTATGAAACATATTGAATTTTTAAAGCAAGTCATTGGAATTTCACAGGGCTGAAATTGTATTGTTTATAATTTTAGAACTTAAAAACACAGTACATTGAGTTTATGGAGTTTAATTAATTTCATAAGGCATTTTAATAAAAAAATCAGATCAAGGAACTGAAATTATCGTCGGATATGATATTCCAATAAATTCTCGGATGAACTTGAAATTATGATAAAGTTTTGACACTTGTGATTAAGTCAGAAAAGCCATTTGTTACGGTCATTGATCTCAAAACCAACATATCTATACACTTAAGTAGTAACAAATGTCCTAAAATCCTAAATTTGAATACGTCGGAACATATCTTCAATTGCTTCGATTGATCTCTTAACTTATAATTCAAGGAATGTTTGGATGACCTTGTAAACTCGGAACTCTGAAACAGAATTTCTCAGAACTTGGAACTCTGAACTCTGAAACAGAATCAGCTCAGTGAGATAACACCACTGCTGTGTCTGTGTCTGTGTTTATTTCCAACGGCATCCGATTGTTCACAGATCGAAGCATCCGTATCGCACTGCATCTCGGATGACCCCGAGCATTCGCTCCTGGTAGACGGGTAGTGATTTTTCGCCCAACTTAAACGGCAGTTCGTACTCTTCGCTGGCCATCTGACGGGCAGCTGATTCGTCCAGGTTTGGCATATCTTCACTAGCGATGCACATCGATGGCACCAGGAAGGATCCCATCAGCACTCCATACCGACCGACCTGTCTCATCTGCTCCTGTAGCACTTCGAAGGGGTAATCAACCTCCGGGATTCCTCCCAACTTCCGAAGCAAATCACTTAACGATTGATGGTAGATTTGCAACATTTCTTCGTGGTGGAGCTTCCGGAATGGAGCATCCGTACACAGAAAGAATAGATAAACCAGATCTATCGCCGGTGCAGCATGGCAACCTAGTTGCCAATCTATGACAATCAGCTCCGATGGATGACGGTTGTCCTGAAGAAGTGGAACAATTGAGAACAGATGATATTACAAGTCATGAAACCAATCCTACCTCACCATATCTATACATGAAATTGTTGATCCAACAGTCGTAGTGAACAATCGCATTATATGGTTCGTACTTTCCATCATCCAAGCACATCTCTAACTCGTTTACCACGTTATCCTTCAACCGATGCAGAATTTTTCGCTCACTTTCGGTTAATCCTGGAATCTCCAACGCCAGCTTCAACGACTCGCTCACTAGATACTGGCAGTATCCGTTCTTCCTAAACATCGGAATAATCGCATTCGGAACTTCGAGCGACTTGTACACTTCCGATTGATCACGCTTCATGGCAAATGATATCGCGTGAAGCCTCCCCAGTTGAACCATGGCCAGCTTCACGTGTTCGTAATCCAGCGGTAACAGCTTATCATACATTCGAAAACCTCTCGAAGCAAGATCTTCCATAACCAAAACCGTTCCTTGATCCATCGAATCGTAGTACGCGACGTACGATGCCGCGAAAGCCACAAATCCATCTTCCGCGGCAATTCCCTTCTCTCGTTGATACTTTTCAAACTCGGGCAAGATTTTCCCGTAGAACCACGGCTCCCGTTCGAACATGGGTGAGGCGTCGAATTGTTCTCTCCTGGCAGCACTCAGTGGAGGAATCTTACAGATTAAGTTCTTTTCCAGCTTGTCTTGTTTGACAACCGCCCTGAACAGCTGCCCTATGAACCCGTCCTGTGAGTTGCAGGGTTCGATTCGGATTTCAATACCTTCTTCGTGGAAACCGCATTTCTTGGCCGCCTTGCGAACTGCATCCAGAATGAATTGAGGAACCGCTTCCATGACAGTAAGACACCTCTTCTTTCCGTCGATCAGTGGAGAACTAGGCTCAGGTGTCGCCAGTTCAGTTTTGTGCACTATCATTTTGCACGATGCAACCAGTGATTCCCTTTGTGCACTCACGTGTGTCGTCGGTTTGATGGAAGCTGGAAAATTTACGATGTGCTTCTGTAGATAATTGGAGCTAGTAATAGGGTTGGGTGAGGCAATGGTGTCAAGCTGTTATTTATTGTAGGGATATGGTACCGCGGATGGCAAGTCGTGGTGCACATCTCATTTAAATGTTGATTGTTAATTAATTGATTGTTAATTGATCTGGAGCTACTGGAGTTTCCGTGGAAAAATTCCGCAAGCACAGTTGATAAGCTGACATCAATGTAATAAGAACCAAAAAAGTACAAATAAGGCACTTAAGAACTCTCATTTGATTGCTTTTGGCTCTAAAGGTCGAACCATCCACGTGCTCCTCCAAATGCGGAATGAAGACATCTTTTAGGAACTCACAGTAACTGCTTGAGTTAGTTTTCGATAAAATCCATCAAATCGGTAGCTTACAACTCCAAACCATTACGGTTCCTCCTCCAAAGTTTCTCTTGGATCGTGTGAAATCTGTGTCTCTCAGATAGTGCCAGTAGTAGGACTTTGTGCACAAATTACGTAACGTATGAAGGGGGGGGGGGGGGGGGGTTGAGCAACCGTTAGTTATTGTGACATATGGGGAGGGGGGTTTTAAAATCGTTATGTAACAAAATAAACAATTTGAAAAAAAAATTCAAAAGTGAAAAACCAATTTGAATCAATAAAATTTCCTAAAAGCCAAGCAAAGTAGCAAGTAGCAAGTAGGGTTAATTTATACTAGTTAAGAACTACGTTTAAAAATTCTGAGAAAACCCCACTTTCAATACGTCAAATGTAAGCTTTCAATTCATATTTTGAAGGAAAATATCGAAACTGATCCAAAACTTTATTTTTGTATTATTAATCACGTTTGCCATAACTGGAACACTGCACCAATTATCGCCATGGTTTTAAATTTTGGTTCCTTTGATGGCCAATTGCATGTGTTTTTATGGGAGTTTCCATAATAGAAACACATGTATGACCAAGTGGTGCAAGAAATCTGAAATTTTAAGAAAAATTGATTAAGTCTATCTTTTGATTTCCGACCAAATTCTAAAGCTTCGATAAATGGAGACGTACTATTGAAATGTGATCTACCAAACGAAAGGTATCTTATGACGATTTGCATCACCAATTAGTTCAATTTTCAAACACTCAACAAAATCGTCACGTTATTTTCACGTGAAATTTTACGTAACTTCCACCTGAACTCTCTTAGCTCTTACGTGAATTCCACGTGTTTATTACTGGTTCCTTCAGTGGACGAAAATTACGTGCGTTTCACGTGGAAACAACGTGCCGATTTTTCTGAGTGCATAAATCGTATATCTACACGCTGAGAAATATGTTGTTCTGTATAGATTCAACAAATTTTATTGTTGACTCACGGCGTACGTATAATTTTAATTTATTGAAACAATACCGATTATATTCTTGAACCAACTACATTTTTTTTGTTCCTAAAAGCGTTGCAAAGGAGGCTTCTATTGAAAACAAAAAGTTTTTATTGTTGAATCAAAAAATAAGATTTTTGAAAACAATGCACCTTTGCATTGATTCGACCAAAGCGGTTGAACTGAAAAAAAATAAATTGTTGTTTGTGTTAGAACCATTGATATAATAAGAAATTTAGTTATTTTTTTGTTGATTGATGATTCTACACAATTAAAGGGTGTATTCGATAAAAATGGCACACACATATATACTCATCAAAATTAAACTGATTATCGGATTTTCTTGAAATTTTCAGGGAATGAAGAACTACTAATGATTTTTGATTTACAACATTTGTTTTATTCAATTTCGTCTCCCATCCCGAATGCCCGCACCTTCCTTGTCACTCCACCCATCAAATTTTGTACAACCGATTTTCCCAGTGTTTTTGTTGTTTTTACCCAAATTTTCTTCAATTCTAGCTCTGTTTTTATAGTTTTGGGATGTTTGCGAAGTTCCGTTTTCATAATTGCCCAGAATTTTTCAATTGGACGAAGTTCCGGTGAATTTGGTGGGTTCATATTCTTTGGCACAAAATTGACTCCGTTGGCTCGGTACCACCCAACACGTTTCGAGCGTAGTGGCAGGATGCTAGATCAGGCCAAAACAGAGTTGATCCTTTGTGCTTCTTAATGAATGGCAAGAGATGCTTCTTAAGGCACTCCTCCGTGTAAATCGCACCGTTTATTGTTCCGGAAGTGATGAAGGGAGCACTTATTTCACCACATCCGCAAATCCCCTGCCAGATTAGAAACTTCTTTGCAAATTTCGATAGTTTCTTCTTTCGAACATCCTCCGGAACATCGAACTTCGACTTGGCAACGAAATATTCTTGCCCAGGAAGTTGACGAAAGTCGGCCTTGACGTATGTTTCGTCATCCATCACGATGCAACCGGATTTGGTGAGCAGCTTCGTGTAAAGTTTCCGGGCGCGGGTTTTCGCAGTGATGTTTTGTTTTTCATTCCGGTTTGGGGCTTTTTGCACTTTGTAAACATGTAACCCAGCACGCTTCATGGTTTTCTGCACAAAACCGACTGACACCTTAGACTTTTTAGCGACATCTCGAATTGACATGTTTGGACGGTTCTTGAATTGTTGTACGACTTTCCTGGCCATTTTACTATCCATTGGACCACTTTTACGACCACTCCCTTCCTTCCTTTGGACACTCAGACGCTCTTTGAAGGTTCTTATTACACGAGACACAGTTGTATTTGCAATTCCAAGCCTTTTAGCAATCCACCGGTGGGACGCCCCTGGATTTTGATTGTGAGTGCACACAATTTTCTCACGGACAATTTCTTGTTTCGACGACATGACTGGAACTACTGAATATGTAACTATGAAACTTGGCAGATGTAAATAATACACTATGGATAAGATCTACTCAAATTTCTAGGTTTTTGACGTAGACTACGTCTTACGGCAAGGGTTGGATGTCAAATGAAAATCTAAAATATTGCGACCGTCACGAAAAACCGTACGTTTTGTACGCGAATAACTCAAATAATACACGATAGATTTACATGATTTCTTCCTCAATCGGTTGGAAATTTTACCGCGCTTCAATTCAATTGTCGAACATTATTTTCAAACAATAGTAAACTATTGAAAATAACGCAAATATAAGGTGATGTCTTATAATGTCATTTTGCAGAGTAAATTCACCAAATTTCCTATCACAGATTTCAAATCGAACCAAGGAACGTCTTGCATCATCTTCTTCTTCTTTGTATTAGAGAGGGACTTTAACCAATCATGTCATGCGTCTCACCATGTACGTCTCGCATGCAGCTGAGAAAGCACCCTTAGGAAAAATTTGCCTCATTCGTTTGGCAGCATTGAAGCTGTGCGGAGCTGATAGCTGGTCGCAGGCAGCTGGTCGCAGGCAGCTGGTCGCGCTACTTCATTCGTCCGGCAGCGGAGCTGATCGCAGAGACAGATGGTGGTCGTGTAGCAGCTGGGGTGGTAAGTACCAAGGCTCTTCAAATCAGCGATCGTCGCGATGAGGTAAATGGCGGATTATGGATGGGGCGCACAATCGCGTCGGTTTGTGCAAGCCGCTATCTTACCGCATCATGGCGATTGTTTCGCCACGACTTCGAAAATGCTGCTGTTTGGAGGAAAGCGTCCTTGGGGTCCTTTTGAGGACAACCAATTTAATTAAAAGAGTTGTTTTTACAAGCATTAAACTTTTATTTCGTTTGGTTTGTGCGCCTTATATCATGGTGCCGATTCGTTCGCCGCAACTACAAAAACGACCCCGGCGGGCCGTCGGGAAAATTTCACCCAGCTAGTTGGCGCAACCCACTAATAAATAATCTGTTATTTTGAGGACAACCAATCCAGTTCAGAGAGTTATTTATATAAGAATTAAATTATTATTTCGTTCGGTTTGTGCGCCATTTAATCTAGTGCCGATTTGTTCGTCACGACTGCAAAAACGCTACTGGTTATAATGTTGATTGATTGATTGATTTATCTTTATTAAAGAGCCTTTCAGCCACAGCTGGTTCGGCTCCAAAAAGTTATAATGTAAGTTTACATGCATACTAGCGCCGCGTAGTGAAGTAATGCTGAAGATTTAAGTTTACCGTTTCGCAAGCCTTAATCTACTGAACAAGTGTGCTGAAGAACAAAATATCCTATATATGAAGTATCGCGAAATAATTTTTGATGAAACAACAAAGGTCAATCCCCATATTTGATTTGAGCCCACCATCAACGGAATTCGCGATTTTCGGGGAGTTTACTGTACTTTGCTGTTTTTTTGTTAAAATTTGCTGCCTTTCTACGGCCATAACGTTTTCTGGTGAAATCGGATTGAAGCAATTTCTTCTGCAAAGTTGTTTGTTATGGATTGAGGAATTGAAAGGCTGTTGTAGTTTACATTTAAGTTAACGCAGTTATTTAAGTGGTTCTCAAAATATGTCAAAATTTCAATTTTTGATGCCGATTTGTGAAGAAAAATGCAAATCGCATGAGGTCAAAATACGATATTCAGTGGTTTTGGAAACTGGAACGGAAACTGGCATGGAGCACTGGGTCTAAAAATCTCTGTCGACCAGTGTAATCAGTTACCCTAACCGTTAACAACTTGAAAAACTCGGTTCGGCACCGAGCTGGCCTGTCAAAATCTATTTTATGGTCCTTTATCCTCTGTGTTGTTTCCTTGCTTGCGTTGTCCTGCTAAAATATAAACTTTTTGCGCCGAAATCTACGCATAGAAGGTAGCAGAAGTATTTCCAGCACCGTTATGTAGTCCCTGCTATTCATCTTGGACGACATGAAGGCGGTTTCGAGTTCACCGGATGCAGAAAATCCGATCAATGTATATTGCTCATTCTTTCTCAAATCGCGCCAGTATCCGTTCAAACCATCGGGGCCGTCAAAATTAAACTTTTTTTCGTCTGAGCAAAAATAAAAAGCATTAACGATATCTGTTCAAAGCATACAATATATGCAATTAAAATTGCAAAACATCAAGGGTCTGGCTGATAACTTACCGTATCTCACTGTTTACTCTTAGTGTTCCACGCAAAGTTCAAGCGTTTTTCTATACGACACGGAGTCAGATTTGGAGCGTTTGCCTTTTTAGTCCGTTTAATGAACGAACTTCTAAACCTCACGAACAATCTCCCGGGAAACATTCAAATTGAGTTCCTGCTTGATATGCCTTAGCGATTTTGAAGAAATCGAAGCTAATCTAACAACCCAGGTAACCAATAAGTATTAGCATATGCAGTAAATCAACCCTAAATCTGCATTTCAGGTGCTACAAGCATTATATTAGCATTATATCAGCATCTTGAATGCTATCTGTTGTAAAGCTGCATTTCAAATGCTATTTAAATGCTTGGAGCCTGTAATAAGCATTTCGAATGCAAAATAGCATGAATGAAGCATTACCATAGCATTGCAGTAAAACAGCCGTATATTGGGCCAAAAGTGGCATTTATATTGCATTCATGGCGACTTAAATGCTGATAGGCTGCCGTAAAGACGCTTTGGAACTACTTATTGGTTACTTGGGAATCCTGCTTTTGCCTTGTCCGGAACGCTTCGATTCGCGAGGCAGTATTTGGAAAAGATTTTAATATGGCCACTTTCCCGGCGAACTCGAATCCCGCAAGGCCTCCCTAAGTGGTCAGTATGGCCAGACCAAACAATGTTTTCCGAAGACAAAGTTTTGCAAAATAATGAAGTTTGATATGTCGCAAGCCAGGTTTTGGAAAAGGTTTGAACATTGCCACTTTTCCGGAGGAACTCGGATCCCACAGGGCCTCTTTTAGTGGCCAGTATGGTCAGAAATCCTCAAAATGTCTTCTGATGACCTAGTTTTGCTAAATCATGAAGCTTGATATGCCGCATGCCATATTTCGCATCTAAAAATAATTTGTCCTAATTTACCCCAGTACTGGAATCTGAAACTACGGATATTTTTGCAATAACTGCAGGTTAACAAACTAAGATAATTTTGTGATCTATTATAAAATATCGCATCAAAATCCAATGGCTAACGATGTAGTATCGTTAATTTTAAATTTGAATTTTTCTTTCTCAGAAGACTTGGCGACGTATGTAAAACCAAACGGCCCTTTTCAGGGCCACCAAATAATATTTCAAGAGCGTACAATAGAATTTTCTTACATACTGGCTTCAAAACGCTGGTCTAATGTCCCATAAGAGCTATAATTAGCTATAACATTTTTAACGCTAATAACCCAAGAAGAGTTTGAGATCAAATTGAAAACTCAACATGATGTTGTGAAATTGCCGATTATGATTACTCATATCAAAATAAAGTTTCTAATTGCTATCATTATGATGTTAGACTTAACTCGGGAATAGCCACACAGAATTTCCCTGCCATTATGATGCATCACTTAGTTTAACGTAGTCTACGTCAACCGATCGTGTCTTGTACACAACCCCACTGATTTTTACTCATACGATTCAAAAATTACAGAAGATTTTCTGTGTGCCATTTTTATCGAATACACCCTTTATATGAATGTAAAATAATGTAAAATTTGGAATAAATAGATTTAAAAAAAAACAAATCCCAGAAGAAACCTCGCCAAGATGATAAAGGGCTTGAAAAAAGCGAAAAGTCGGGCCCGGAAGCTATATCGTTTGTTGTTAACCAAACATAAAGCTTGCATCGTACAGGACGATGAAACAAACGTGAAGGCTGACTTTTCACTAATCCCTGGTAATAAATTTTACACTACGAAGACCAGAGGAAGCCTAGAGTCTAAGTTAAAAAAACAGCTTAAGAGAAGCTTGTCCTAGCCTTGATGGCAGGAGTCAAGTCAAAGGTCTGAAAGTTTGGGCGTGAGGGTGGAGGAAATATTTATCTAATCACCATGAGGCCCCCAAGAGTGGACAGTAATTGTTGCTAGAATGTAAGACATGAAGATAAAGTTCCGTCAATGTACGGCAGGCTGTGAAAAATTGAATAGAAGTATTTGAAAACTGAGCGAAGGGCATATGATATAGTACTCGAGCCAAGCACACTTTCCTTTGCCTTACATTCCCAATGCGGGGTACGCCAAGGCAGGAACAAATTCAGGATGGTTCGATGCGATGGTATTTGAGGATTGGTTCCATACAATAGCTTTGCCATACTTCAAGAGCTTGAAAAATGACCATCGAAAGGTGATTATTGGAGATAACCTTGCGTCGCACTTATTGCACAAAGTCTTCAAAAGTTGCGTCCATAACAATATCCGATTTGCGTTCTTACTGTCAAACACTACTCATATTTGCCAACCACTAGATTTGGCATTCTTCAGGCCATTGAAGAAATCCTGGAGGCAAACACTGGAAGATTGGGAAAAGCGCAGTCGAGGATCCGTTCCCAAACAATGATTTCCTGGTTTGCAGAAGGTTGCCATGGATGACATCCAGAAAAGGAGCGCTCAAAAAATGCGATCGGGATTCAAAGCAAATGGAGTTTACCGTCTCAATAAGATGATAATTCTGAAGACAATCCCAGGAGAAATCGAAGCAAAGACACCTTCATCCAGCCCAAATTGCTAATTTTCCGAACAACTTTAACCTTAAGTTTTGAAGGACAGTTTGAATGCCTTGAAACAAACAAGGTTATCCTGTGATGTCTGTGGACGTTCCAGAATATTCATTGAATATATTTGAAAATTTATCGTAGCTTTGTAAACCCCTAAAGGCTACGGTTACATCTTATGTGCTAAACTCAAGGTCAGTTTTTATGAACTTAAACATCCCAATGAATGGTGACCTTACAGAAGGTTCATTGATTGTGTTTGAATACATACCGTCACAATTTATAGGTTATTAAGCGGCGGTTACTGTTACGGCTGTAGATCCTAACTTCTGAGCTCAACGGCAGTTTTGGTGACCTGAAACATCCCAAGATATCTTGTTATATCTGTTTATCTTCCAAAAAAAATCTCAAATAATTTGATCAAATACATATTGTTACTTTATTTAGTCCTGAAAGTTACAGATACCGCTTTAAATTGTTAGTTTTGAACTCCAGGATTGTTTGGATAACCTAGACCCTCCGATCCAAGAAATTTAGTGAACATGTTTCAATACACATCGTAGCTTTGCATAGCCCAGAAAGCTTTTGTTACAACGGTAGGCCCTACGTTCTGATCTCGAGGATAGTTTGAATGACCCAGAAGATGCGTTATAATGTTTATTGATCGTCAAGAATATTAATATTTGAATATTTAGTTACATTAAATTGCCTCAAAATTACTGTTACAACTGTAAATCTTAAGTTCTGAAGAGCAGGACAGTTTGGATGACCTACACTACTTCATGATTATCTTCTTGTGTACTGTACCAGTTTTTCAAAGATCATTAATAATTGATCTTAATGTCTTCAACGGAATTTACCAAACACTTGAAACCAACATTGGTTTACTCTTCAAATGTGTCCCACGCATAAGTTGTTTATGCTTATTCATATTTCCATACGCGACATGTCCTCACTGGGTCATGTCATTTCACAGCTTATTGATTATCTAGAACACTTTTGCATTAGGCGTTGACTCAACAATCGATACCCATGTTGCACCTTACTAGAAACGGTCTCATGGTATCGGATTCCATAGAATACCCATTGCGCTTAGCAATTATATTCTTTCCTTTCTGTCCCAGCGCGAGCCTAACGGGTGGCAATTAAAATTTTGGAATTTTTTCGAGGCCTCTATGCTCAACAACAAACGAGCTCAGAGAGAAATAAGAGTGTGTATGCGTTAGCTCTTTCTCTCCTCTTTCTGCTAGTATTTTCTGTTTTGTTTATGCTTGCTCAGTTTTGCTCAAAATGCCGTCGAAACAAGAAGTATTTCGCGAGCGCGTTGTACAGTTCTACGAACTGCACAGAAATCTCGGCAAAACGTATACGGTACAACATTTTAAAAGCGAAAATGTTGCGACTTCGACTGTTTACCATATCCTAAAATCCCCAACAACTGCTCGCAAGCAAGGTAGTGGAAGACCAGCCAAAATTATGGACGCAAAAGGACTTCGTTCTCTTTCTCGTGCCTTCAACAACAAGGATTCACTGAGCCAACGGGATGCCGCAAAAAAGTTCAACTGTTCTCAACAGTACATCTGCAAAACATTGAAAAGAGTCGGAATAAAGTGCCGAAAGAAGACACGAGCCCGGAATATACTGATGCACAGATTTCAACGCTGAAATCCCAATGCCGTTGGTTGATTAAAAATTATTCCGGAAAAAGTTTTGTTTTGGACGACGAAAGCTACTTCCCTCTTTCGAAGACGCAGATTCCCGGAAACGATCGATACTATTCAACGGACAGTTCTACTACACCTCCGAACATAAAATATAAGTTTAAACATAAGTTTGAAGAAAATTTTGATCCCGTTTCTACAAAAACATCATGCTGATGGACAATACGTGTTCTGGCCGGATAAAGCGTCATCGCATTACGCCCTAAAAACACAATCGTTCCTGAATACCCATTCGATCCCATTTGTACCCAAAAACCACAACCCGACAAATCTGCCTCAGTGTCGCCCAATCGAAGATTTCTTCGGGGTTTTGAGTTCCTTGGTGTACAAAAATAACTGGAGAGCCACGAATTGCAAACAGTTGATTGGTAGAATCAAGAGATGCATTCGCAAAGTTGACATGGAGGCCGTACAACGCTCCTGTTCCGACATCAAACGGAAGCTTCGCCGAAAATCCGATTACGGACCGTTTTCAAATGTTCACTATTTTTTTTCAACAATGGACAATGTATCTTTTATTTGAATAAATCAGATCTTCTTCAACTATGTTTGTCTTTTTTTGACAGCATGAGAAAGAAATTCAAAAATTTTAGTTGCCACCCGTTAGAGCATGGCTAGGACATATTTGTATTTGTATTTGTCTTTCTTTTAATTTCTTCTGATTGGATAATCGGTAAATAATTCTTCCAGGTTTCTCCCACCATAAACAAATATCGTAGTGAAGTACTAGACTAGTACTAGTACTAGTACTAGAACCTTGTTGAATGAAACAGAAATTCAATAAAAACATTATTACCTGTCGTCAAAGTCAAATAATAAAGTACTTTTAATTTCTTAAGTGAGCCAAATATGCTTGATTACGTGACGTTACTTTCTATTGCCTAAACACTTACTGTTACTACTGTAGATTTTAAGTTCCAAACACCAGAACAGTTTGTATTATCTAGAGGATCACAAAGCTATAAAATAATTATTGTTGACTTTCCGGAAGATATATTTAATATGATTGAATACATATAGTAGCTCTATGTAACCCAACATTACTGTTACAACTGTAGATCTACTGCTTTGAACATAAGAACAGTTTGAATAACCTAGAATATACCAAGATTGTCGCATTATGGCTGTTAACCTTCCACACTATTTACTGAATATTGTTAAATACAATATGTATGCACTCCACAACATAACCGTTACAACTGTTTATCTTAGGTTATGAACTCAAGGATAGTTTGGATAAACTAGATCATCCCAGTTTATCTCATAATATTTTTTTACGTTCGAATATGGTTGCATACGTAGCATAACTTTGTATAGCTCAAAAATCTACAGGCGCTACTGTAGATCTGAAGTTCTGAACTCAAATACATTTTGGATAATCAAGAACATCCCAGAAAAATACGAAAATATTGAACGCTTATCAACGAGAATTTAATAATACGTATGCATATGTATCATATTCTATTACAAAGCTTTACACTATTAAAAAGGCATTTATTTGTTCTTCTTGAACTTCTTCATATTGAGGATGATGTAGGTCGTAAATTATGCCTTAAACTCATATGTTTCATATATTTTTCAGATAGAAGAATTGATGTAGAACAAATTTGTTCAGGACAGTGTACAGTGGACAGTCTGTGATTTCATACAGCCATATCCTTTTAGAGGTTATATATGACCTCTTAGGCCTGAAGGGGTTAAAATACTCTTTAAAACAAAGCTTAACATTTATGAATTCTTCAATAGTATCTGAACCGAAATCAACAATTGATGCGTAGAAAAATGTCCAACCACGAATGGACAAATTTCGCGACAAAAATTGATAACTCGAAACCCATTAACTTTCGACAGATGATGTGCTCGGAAGATTTAATTAAAAAATAAGATGTATCTTTTGGTTTGAGTGGTGACTAGGGTGGTCCTTGTCTGTTCATAATAAAAATTTCAACTTTTTATTCTTATGATTTAGAGGATTTTTTGCTTGTACAGAATTGTAGATATTTTAATTTAATGAAACTTTGCTAAACAAATTAAACTGCTATCTCATCTACGTATCATTTTATAACAGTTTTTCTGACTTTCCTTAGGGTGGAACTTAAAAAACAGCTTTTTTGCTGTAACTTTTTTATTTCAATTTCAATTTGAAAACATTGTACAGGTGACTTTTAGGGTATAAAATGACGCACTTTTTAAATATCCAAGATAGTTGCTAGTTATTATAGAAAAAAAGTTGTAGAAGTTTAAGTGTAAGCGAATACGTTTTTGCAAGATATTATATTGCCTTATTTGCAAATATTTGCAAACACAGAGTACGTGAACTGAAAGAACAAACTTTCATCTACAAGATCTATGCAAAATTGTTTGTCCCCATTTGTCTCCTTTAGAAAAAAAATCTCGTTTTAAAATTGGTCGTTTTAAATTTTTGCTGCATAATTTTCGATCAGCAGCATCAACAATTATCATCTAAGAAGGAAAACAACGCGTGTTTTTTATGAAAATGTTTATATTTTTATATTAACCCATCTCCGTTTATTTATTAACATTTATATCACAGCCAAACAGACATAACACATCGAACATTTTGCACTACAAATCATCGTCACTTACACACCCGCGCCATCTGTTGAGCACATTGTGATGGATGATCAAGCTGAATAGATGGCGGTAGTGTGTTAAAAATAAATCATTTTATACCCTAAAAGTCATATGTATCTACAAAATTTTCAAATTCAAATTGAAATAAAAAAGTTACAGCAAAAAAGCTGTTTGTTAAGTTCTACCCTAAGGAAAGTCAGAAAAACTGTTATACACGATACGTAGATGAGATAGAAGTTAAATTTGTTTAGCAAAGTTTCATTTAATTAAAATATCTACAATTCTGTACAAGCGAAAAATCCTCTAAATCATAGGAATAAAAAGTTGAAATTTTTATTATGAACAGAAAAGGACCACCCTAGTCACCACTTTAACCAAAAGATAGATCTTATTTTTTAATTTAAATCTTCCGCAGACATCATCTGTCTAAAGTTAATGGTTTTCGAGTTATCGATTTTTGTCGCGAAATTTGTTCATTCGTACCATAGTGGATTGGCGCAAATTTTTTAAAAATCTCCAGAGAAACTACTGAGATATTAACGCTTAAAAACTGACCACTTTTTGTGTCGGTTGCAATGCGATTTTTTTCTAATTGTACGCTAGTATAGAAAACAAAGACGTAGTTCTACGTAATCGAGGACGTGTTAAAGATTGCTATCGAGGTTAATTCTTTATAGATGTGAATCTAACTACTAGTGGTTGGACATCACACGGATGAAATTTACGACATACGTGCAGGTCCTTAAACCACGTCCTCGATGAAACAATGGGATGGCAATGACCTGGCAATTCACGGATAATGACGTCGCCAAAGCACACTTTTTGAACACCATAGAGGTCTAGGGAATAAAGCTTTATGTTCCTATAAGAGATGTGTTGGGGTCTGTTATATGCAACTGGTTTATGTGCTCCTCAAAATGTCTGTTAGGTCTGCCCTGACTATGTCGCAAAAAATTGCAGTGTTGGCGACTGCGACTATCTGATGAGAATACAGAATCCCACTTCCATGTTCCTCCGTCCAATCAATCCCCAAGCAATGTCACTCAGTTTAACCTCGGCTAAACCGCGAATAAACTGTCCAAGTCCAACTAATCGTAGTATCAATTCTTCTTATTATCGAAAACTAATGAATTATCGCTTCGTAAAGCTAACGCGATTGACCCTCCAAAATGACCGAACTAAACATAATCGATCGTAGCAAATTGGACTAAGTCATGGGAAACATGCTCTATCTGTGCTAACATACCCAAAAACAAGTTAACCTTGAGAAATGCCTTCAGCACCACTGAATCATAATTGTTCCGTTGGCCACGTAAAACGGTGCACAAAATTCAACTAAAGGCGTCCAAGCAACACGCAGTAATTACCAGGAAGATTTCGAACATCGATGTCAATTGAACGTAAACGACCGTGGGCTCATAACTGCTCCGGTGCCTATGTTCATCAGCAAAGTGATAGAAATCAACTCGGCATTTCACTTCGGTTGGGTCTGTTGAAAATTAGATCGAACCATGAAAGGCCAAGCGGGAGGTTGACAATAAAATCATCAATGAATGATCGAGTTGGGGATGGATGTTTTGTTTGTGACATTCGATAACTTGAGATTGATCTTTCGAAAAAAAGAGTCAACAGGAAAACATATGGAACGTTCCGCGATTCAAAGGCTTAGTTTTCGAGCATCTCTAAGTGCAAAGCGCAAAACTAACCGTCGTTCGTAAGCAACAGCACAAATGCAGCAGCTTATTATTTGTGCGGTCAATCAGTCGGTCAGTACGGCTTAGAACGTTGAATGAGACAGTGTGTAACGGAACGGTGGAGGTTGTTTTTATTTACCGAGGGTTTGAAGTGGCACTATTCGTACAGCCAATCAGCTAGCAGCCGGTTCGACCACACCCATTATTATCAATTTTTGTTTGGCTACAAA